>VZRH01004592.1:6309-229976 GCA_013397555.1 Urocynchramus pylzowi
TCTTTTTTTTTTTTTCTTTTTTAAGAAAGCAGAGTTCTCATGGTAGTTTTGTTACTTCTGGCAGATAAGATGTATTGTCTAATTTGTCTATAGGAAACAAAATAATATATCCAGTCCTGAGTCAGTGGAAAGTTTCCCACAGATATCAGAGGGTTTTGGATTGTACTCTCAAACCCAACTAACACTAATTTAAAAAACTGGTGCAGGAAGCCTGAACTCAAATGACTCTTAAAGTGCATTTAAAGAATGCTACATCCTGCACAACCTTCAGACTTGGGCAGTGAGCTTTTGTACCTTCTTGCTTTATCCAGTATAACCCACGGAATGTCAGAATCCTGCTTTCTGGCTTTAAAGAACATGGCATCAGTATTCTTCCTAATCCACCACGCATTTATGAATTGCACAGAAGGAATTGATCACATCCCAAAATTGATGGAAACTCTCTTACAGGCCCAAAGGACATATATAATTTTGCTGCAGGGGTTCATCATGAGGTTTAGTTATGGTTTTAATGCAGTGTGACATATAGGGGTTTTTTGATTGTTAAGTTATTATGTGAATAAATAATTAACATTTTAAAAATTATTTTTATTAGTAACCATTTTATAAAGACAGTTTTTTAACTTGATCTGTTATGAAGATAGCTAGTTAGCAGTTTTTAATTGAAGGTTATACGTTTCTTATTCTATAATTATTATAGAAGGAGGAATTAACATGATCACATGGAAATTTTGTTTCTTAAATGGAGATTTACATTGATGGATTGAAGGTTTAAGGTGCAGATTTACATTTAAATTACATATTACATGACATTTACATTTTAAATTATACTAAAACAATTATTTCTTCTGTCTTATTGGTACCTTTGAATGTCTCTATAAAATTATTTCATTTAAAGTATAACCTACGTTACTATGTATATGTCTCATGTATGAGATCTGAGTATTTTTTGTATGAGTGCGCTTCTATTTGGTGTAAATAACAGTGAAGTTGCATGTACAGTATTCACATGTACACATTTAAGATGCTATTTAGCACTTTACTTAGAGTAATGATTACTTCTCTGTAACACAGAAAGGTTTTGGGGGTGGTATTTAACAGCATAAAAATGGTATCTATCTGGTGCTTGCATTTTTTTTTCCCCAAAATGCTTTCAGGATTCTCTTAACCAACACTTTTCAGCAGTGTTGGTTAAGAGAAGATAAAGGATTTCTATCTAATTAATTAAAATCTATTAAGGAATAGCACTTGGCTGCAGGTGCAGCCAGCTGGGAACAAGGTGGCCTGGAGTCTCGAGGAGTGGGCTGATTTGGGACAGGAAAGCCAACTGGAAGGTGGTTGTAACTTTGTAAGGAGCAGGCCATAGACTGAACATAGAATAAGTATAATTTTCAAAGGAGACCTTCATGTTTGTGGAAGGTGTCATATATGTATGTGTGTTCTTGCTGTGCAGGCCCCTTTGGTCCAGGACACTGCGGGCCATGTCTTGCAATTGGTTTTATCAAGTTGGAAGGAACTTAAAGTATGAGCATAATTCTCTTCCCAAAATAGATTTCTTTACAGTGTCAGCTGCATATGGCTGGTTTGCATCCATATAAGGTTCTGGGCTGAACACAGAAGCACTAAAATTCCATTATTGTTGAAATAATTGCTGCAAGCTTTTTAACTTTTGATGCCTGCTGAGCTGAATATGCTGAAGAGTCCACACAGGCTTGGTGGTAGGTTGGATTTTGCCTGGGAAAGAGGGGTGAGTGCACCTGTATCCAGTTTCTCAATTTTGTAACTTTTTTTTGTTCAGTATGTTCTTCCTGAGATACAATCTAACCTAAAACATTAAATGGAAGAGCAATTGAAGTTTCAGCAGGAAGTGCTAACAAGCTCTCCTGAACATTAATCTGTGAAAAACTAGGCCTACACCTTAATTGTGTCTATTAGTTTTAAGGTTTCAAGTAGTGGAAGAACAAATAGAAAAATCTTACAATTCAATTAACACCAGGAGATCAAGCTGAAAGACCACTTTGACAGTGCGCTTGCAGCCTCAGTTCCAGCTCTGTATGAGCATTTCTGTAGAGCACTCAGAACAAAAAACTTAACACAGGTGACAAGTAGCTGTCAGGTGAGTATTGCTTCTAATGGCAATTCAAAAAAATAAAGCCACTCTTCACAGAGTGAATTTCAGCTTCGTGCTGATGGCTAGTTCAAGGCCTACATAAAGTTTAAGCCCCACTCAAATCACTTCAGATAGCCCCCAGCTTTTTTCTGTCTGTTGTGTACCATGAGCTAGTGCTGTAGAAGCTACTGGAAGAAATAATGGGTACAAAGAATAATTAACACTTCTGGGACTGCAGGTTATTTTGATCACAGACTTTATTTAGTCATTCTTCTGTCTTTTCTTATAATATCCTTTAATTTGTAAAATATGCATCTAGACATGCTATTGTCCAGAAATTAGGCCTTGATGAAATGGGAATTGTGATGCCGTTGTGGAAAAGTGAGAAGTTGGGAGATTCTTTTTCATTCAGCCTTGGGTATGAGAGAAGGAGCTTCTTAAAGTTTCCTCCTCTTTCCGTGCCTTTCCTTACCTCCCCTTGTAAGCTGGAGATAAATCAGGTGTTGCCCATGAGATTTCTGGGGTGAGAAACAGCTGATGTCTGAATAAAACACGTACAGCCAACGCACAGCACAGAGCACTGATCTGGGAAGGGAGAGTTGCTCGGAATGCAGAGCCTGCAGAATTTGAGGGGTCCAGTGCTGCCCTTGCACAAGGGGCATCTTGTAGTCTACATCTGGGGTATAGCTGCTCTTCTAGGCCTTGACTGCCTTTGAATGGAGACTTTTTCTGATAGCCTTGGGAGGCCTTGCCTCCCAAAATTCACTAGTATTACTTGCCAAAGTAGAAAGGTTATGTATTGCTTGCCATGAGATTTCTTTCATCACCACTGTCTTGTAAATTAATCACTCTGTTTTATGCATTGATAATAGGAGAGACTAACCAACTCAGCATCTGCATCGATATACCTGAAGTCAAAGTCCAGGTCAGATCTGAACAGGAGGATGCTGTGAAACTGCCTGGTCTCTTATCCTTCCAGTTTAGGATTCTGCTGTGCAAGTAATTGAAATATGGTATGTTGATAGCATTTTAAGATTATATGGGGAGGTTAGGTAGATCACTGCATGAAAAAAAACAAAAAACAAAAAAACCAATCCCCCCCTCGAACCTTTACAGAATACTAAACAATGACCATGAAAACTAGAACTTACAAATCGTAACATTTTATGTGCTCCCTGCAGAACAGAAAGCTGGGAGGCAACTTTTAAAAATAAAGACATAAGCATATTTTACATGTTTTGTTTGCTGGATTTTTTTTTCTTCTCTGAAAAATCTGTTCATTTTATCCTACTGCTCACCTAAATGTAATTGAGTGTGGGATTTCTTTCTTTTTGCTGCAGCCTCTCCTCTGTTTGCACTAGGAGCTTGGCTTCTGGGAGCCAGGAGGCAGGTTTGTCCACACTGGCACTGTGGCACTGCAATGGCTGGAGCAGCAGATGTCTGGGTCACTCTGTGTCCAGTGTCCATTCCCCAGGAGCGTGGCCACCCTGGAGTGCCCCAGACACACACGGGGTGCTCAGCGAGGAGCAGCTGAGTGCACAGAGCCACGCTGGTTCTACCGTGTGGACAGCTCCAGCAGGCCACGGTGTTTCAGAAACACTGGAAAAGCTGTTTGGGTTTAGTTTTCCCTGCATTTTTAATAAATGTGACTGTGAAAGCCAAGTCCCTCAGGTGCTTATGCATAGGACTGACCTGTGCACCCACATGTAGTCCTGGACCTGGATTCTCTGTGTCCTATTTCCATGTCCTCTCCTCCTCTCCACCACATCCCCTCTCCCCTCATCCACAGCTGCTTGGTGCTGACTGACAAACCAGTGCTTTGAACCAAAGGTAGGAATACAGGAGTCCTGCAGCCAGACTTCTCTGAAATGTTTCCTAGTATTCCTCTGCCCAGTTTGGCAGCTTTATAGTCTGATTATTAATGGCCCTGAAAATCTTCAGGTGAGTGCTGCTGGGCCCCTAAGTTGTGGTGCTGGTATTTATTTTGGTGTCTCCAGCTGGCTCAGGAGTGCTTTTGTTAGCTAGTGGTCCTGGACTCTCATTTCCACTTCCAGGCCCAGCTGCATATGGATGTCCTGGGGAAGGGAACTCCCTTCCCTTGTTTGTAGTATCAGTTGAGATCAAATGGGAGAAATTAATGTGATAAACCTAAACAGAAAAAGAGAAGGTATAGATGTTCCAGCCTGGACTGTGGAGTTGGGCAGGGTTTGTAGCTATCTACATGAAGTGAGTGCTCCAGGCTTTTTTCATGCTCTTTGCATGAGACTTTCAAACTTTTGTGTTTGATTTTTTGGGCTTCCCCCGCTCTTTCTTTCTTCACCCTTTAGGTCAATTGGCATCTAGTCTTTCCAACATTCCTGGTAGGCAAAGCTGTGTTTGCAGGCATTGTTTTGCTTGTGCACCTCCTGTGGTAGTCGAGCCCTGCCTTTGACTGATAGGCAGATCAGAGGAAGGCAGAAGAAGCTCCCTGTTGTCCTCAGCGAAACATGTGCTCAAAGGGATGAGCAGGTTTCAGCAGCCTGAAGCAAAGGCCTAGGAGCTCCTGGTGCCATGGTTTCAGTGCACTTTTTGAGAAACAGATGTGTCAATTGCTGCAGGAGTTCATTGTCAGAGATAATGAGAGTTGCAAGTATGTGAGAGATCTTAGGAAGAAAATCAATGGTAAAACAATGTTTCAATCTATAGCCTCAGTAAGTCATTTACTTTTGAAATCTAGTTCTGCTCAGAGGTGAAACCGTTTCCATTCAGGTTTTGTTGAATCACAGTATTAGAGTCATAAGTCAGTGTTGGGAAGGTTTTGTTTTGTTTGTGTGAGAAGCCCTTCCAATAACTTCTCAAACTCCTCACAGCTGTTTTCTTTGTGTCTGATTTTAAAAAGTGGAATTTTTTACAAGGTACATTTGAATTTTATTTTGCAGTCGGTAAAAGGTTCCTCTTTAGCATGGAATATACACATTGTGGACTATTTAACTGCAAACCAATTTTTCTTTTGAGCATATATTTTATGAATAAGTTACTAGTATCACTTATTATTGTAGATGTAGTGCTGTAAATAATGTGACTTGTATGACTTGTACCTCTGTAGGAGTTTTGCAGAGACTAACACCATGAGACATTAAACCTCCCCCTAAAATTTATGAAAAAAAAATAAATTACATAAAAATTTTTCTTTGAGAAACAGAGACAGAAAAAAAAATAAAGACAGCTGGGTGAAACATGTTTCTCTTGATTTGAGAATCCATGTTTTATTTTGTCTAGCGATCAATATGCATTTTTTTTTATTTTTAGAAAATAAAAATACATCATCTGATTTCCAATTTGAAAAAAACAGAAGACCTATTTTTCCGTATTCCATACAGTTTCATTTTGCAGTCCGATTTTAATTTTGCATTTGTGTGTCCTGTTTTCAATACAGACTTCAGTGTTGAAATCCACTGCTTTTGTAAATTTTTTTTAAAAGGACAAAGATGCTGATTTCAGTTCAGATATGTAAAGCAACAGACATGACACTGTGGCTTGCTCCTGGTGAAGGAAGAAGCATGGTATCTTCTGGAACGGCAGCATCAGACCCTGTGTAGTTGTGTTTGCAGTAGCCCTGTGCTGGACTGTTGGGCAGGCTCATCTTCAACAGCACATGGTGCTCTCCCATTTGCTGTACCTCTTCTTAATTTGTCTCATCTGTGGCACAGTCTCCTCTAAAGAACTCGAGCTTCAGATGAAAATGTAGTTCCCAGGCAGAAAGGAACTGCAGTAAAAGTAGTTGTACTACTAGTTTGTCCTATGATTAATAGCAAGACTTGCTTAGAAGTTAGTCTTTGATTTCCTCTGTTTAATTGTAGCCCTAAGTGAAATGGGTTTTTGATTTATAGAAAATGCAAAATTAGGTACAGAAAGTTTTAAATTACAGTAACAGTAAAAAATTTCCCACAATAATCATCCCATATTGTTTCAATTCAAAAGAGCTGGGGCTTGATTTGTGTGGGAAAGAACCCATAGCAGCCAAGTTCTACATTTGAAACTGGAGAGAGGGGAGGATCAATTACCCTCTTTTGAGAGTATAAAAATATGCCTGAACTTCACTATGTAATACTTTTATCATATATTCCCTTTTTGGAAGGGTGTGTGTTGATTAATTAGTTTAGAATAGCTCTTTTCTTAGCTGGATACCCTGTAAAAGCAAGTAGAAAAATTGTGTTCAAACATACAAGAACATCAGTTTAAAAAGCAAAAGCTTTAGGAACAGTAGTGGCTTGTAATCATAGTTGAAAACTGATCTATTCTGTTTTATAATATTTGCATTATGCAGAATGGTTCAATAAACTGTAAAAGCTCTAACATAGTTCAATAGCAGTAGCTTTAATAATAGTAGTTTAATTCCTGAGATACTTTTTGGAAGTTCTGCATGGCTGATCTCACTTTTGCTGCACCATATTTGTGTTGACTTTTTCTTTCATTAGACCACAATGCCTATGTGTGTTTGCAGCACTAATCCTAGATGTTGAGATTCTGGATAGTTAAAATATATTCAGTATCATTCAAGCTATTCGAGAGTAAATGACTTTGCTTTAATGGATGAGACCAAATTCTGCTCTATTTACAGGGATAAATGCTGAAAAACACTGATCTGACCTAGGCAAGTTTGCATGCGAGTTCCTGAGAACGGGAGTTTTGGCCCTTTATATTTGTTTTTTTGTCTATCACAACACAGTTAAAAATAATTCTGAAAATAATAATGCAGTTGTTATTCTGTTGGCCATCTTTGTGGTTTTTAAAATCCTTCTTCACAGTCTCCCCTCACATACAGTTTTATTTGGAGCACACTGGGTTTACAGTTTGAACGTAAAGTGCTGCTTCTGTTCCATTTGATTTGGCATGACCGGGACATAAAATCTAAACATGAAGCATAGTATTGATCCATTTATAAGCATTTTCAAATTGTACTGCACTTCTTGGATAACTTATTGTTGTAGGATTTTAAAGTCAGGTGAGCTCTGCTTTTGTGCTATAGCCTGACAGTTTAATCAAGATACAAATTTAGAAACAAATCAGCACTGTCTTTTATATAGTGCCTCTAAATCCATGGTAATTTGTACCAGACCTCGGTAACAGGAAAGGATCGCCGTTTCATGCTACCAATACCAGTGGGTGTTGCTCCCCAGCTGCATCTTATAAGAGAAGATTCAAGAGAAATTAAAGGATCCCCACATGCATTTTTCTGTAATGTACCTTTTGCAGAGTATGAGGCTGATGGAAAATTCCCTTGAATTCAGTGTGCAAGCTGGCTGTAAATAGTGCCATATGTTCTGCACGCTTTAACTCCTACCTTTTCAGAGTACCGGGCAGTTTTTAAGTCAGCTTTCTTTACTTTATAGTTTTGGAACGCTTAAAAAATGTAAGCGCTTGTACTCTGCAAACTCAGAACAGGGAAGGGAGAGCTCAAGTGCTGCTGGTGCCTACCCTGGCTGCCTCAGGACTCTCCCAGAGGCCTGTTTCGGGGAGCTCTGCTGTGCCAGGACATCCCTTGCAGCATGAGCTCGTCCCTGCATGCTCAGCTCCAGTGTATCCGAGCTATAGGCTGAGGCTGTGTGCACTGGCAGCACAGATGGAGTGTGCTCTCATTAGGACTGTTTGTTGCCTGTTGGAACACACAGCATATTTCTACCGTGGCATCAACAGTTTCTAAGAACTGAGGTCAAAATAAACAGGTTGCAGTTGGATTCAGGAACAGTCTGGGAAACAACTTAAAATTCCCTGCTTAGGCATAACCATATTCCTAGATAGGTGGGTAAAAAGGCATTCTCATAGCAAGGGCTCATCTGAATTGATGCTTAGTGTACACAACCAGTGTGGAGTTGCAGGGGCACAGCCAGTAAATTTTCTACAGATATTGGCCCAGGTATGCAAAATTGACCTTATTTTAAATAAATGGGCAAATTTAAGCCCAGCACTCCTGCACTGTTTCTCCCGGTCTTTGTAGTGCTTGAGCAAAGTGAAAGTGATGTCCTCGTGCCCGTTTGGAAGGTGCCTGTTCTCACCAGGCCTCAGCCTCCTGTGCAGGCTGGAGGCCCTGGCGTGTGTGGGCTCTGTGCAGGAGCAGAGCTGGGGCGCTGGCAGACAACCTCTGGCAAGCCTTCTGGAAGCTGCTTGGAGTTGCTACTGCCCCAAACTCCCCACCCCACCCTTTCCCCTGGGGATTAGTGCTTCCTCAGCAGAACCTGCACCTGAGCTGCCTCATTGCAAACCCGCAGGTCCTGCTCTGGCCCTTGGAAGGGCATCGCTCACTGCAGAGCTGCTGCAGCACACCCAAGGTCTGAGCCCGTGGATTCAGCATGGAGAGCCCTCATCTCCAGCAGCCAGGCAGAGCAGATCACTGGGAAAAGGGAGTTTGGTGTGTGACAGCGAGATTCACCAGTGCCTCTTCCACCATTGGTAAGTATTTACAGGATCAGCCCATATACACACTCATGTTCCAGGTGACAGCCTGGCCCCACAGGCATGAGTGAGTTTTAGCCACCGATATCAGTGAATGCAGGGTTTAATTTGTAGTATTTAAAAAGCCTGCAAAATTTTATGAAACAGGACAAATACTTTTGATGATTTTGGCTTGAGTAGAGATGTAAATAGATTTGCTTCCTGACAGAATCAGCAACAGTCACTTGTAAGGGTTTACTCATATTAACCTGGTCACAGTTCATTTGCAGCTAAAGGAACTATCCTGTTTGTTGAGCTGCAAACACACAAAGGCACAGCAATCTGCTAGATGTTAAAAAATGTTCTCATGGGTTTAGTTAGAAAATGTTCTCATTGGATTTGGGGTTTTTTGGGCAGGGAGGGTTAAATCTAACTCTAGTTTCGGTGGTTAAAATTTTTTTTTAAGTGATTTTTTTTCCTTTTCAGAAATGAAACATTGAGCCGTGTGGTATACATAACAGTAAACGGCTAATACAGATATGTGTAGTGGAATAGTGAAAACAGGTCAAAAGAATTACAAAAATTTTGAAGACTGATATGGAAAGATGTGTATAATTCTCTAAAAGAAAGGGTAAAAAAAAAAAACCTTCCCATATTCTTTGCTGCTACCAGTTTACTGCTGTTGCCATTTTTACTTCCCATGGCATGAGGCATTCAGTGGTCTGTGTTACAACCTCCCTTATTTTTCCACAGTGACAGGGAAGCAGCACTCCTAGAATACCTTGTTTATAGGATGATCTTACTGTCTCCACGAGGTTTTCTTGGTTCTTGCTGCTGTTCCTCAGATGCTTCCACACACAGTTTGTGTGTAACAATGTGCCTTTCCATCCTTGACCCTGGCAGGTCTTGTGCAGCCTCATTCATCCTGACCCACCACCTCTTCCCTGCTCATAGACAGCTGCTGAGTCTCAAGCTCTTCACTGACTGTGAATGCAGTTGGGAACACTCTCCTCCCTCCCATTTTTAAGTTGGCTCTCAAAGCCCATCGCAGATGGTCTGTACCTCATACATAATAAAGATTTTTTTTTTTCCTTCTGAGGCGGGTTTCTGTGAATGTGAGAGGCAGACAGTCTGGCAAGCTTAGACCTGTGTTTTTATATTTTTTTTCTAAGTGAGCCTCGAGGGATTTGTTTACCATAATTTGAAACCCCTTAATAGCTTATGGAGCTCAGTAATATCTTGGTTCCAGAGACTGACTTTTCCATTTGATATTTTCTGAGGGGAAGTTATATGCATTGGCAAAATGGAGTTAGGGCTCAGCTGGACAAGACAAAGAAATTAAGCAGAAGCATTCCAGGAACTATAGCAGTTGATTTAGGCAGGTGGTCTTCTAATAAGAGTATGGTAGGTTTGTACTAACTGTGTGTGTCAGTTGCTTTGGGGTCACCTGTTACAGCTGGGTATTTCAAACTACTTGTAAGACTTGTTTCAGTGAGTTCCCTCTGTCCTATTTTCAGACTTGATCAGTAAGGTGTGTGTACCAAAGTGTCCCCAGGACCTCATGCAAGAGCCAAAGGAGCTTTTTCAAATGTAATATAGTTTGGGTTCTAGGTAGCTCAATACCACTGCTTCTTAGTTCCCTTGTGTACGATTGTATTGGTGGTGTTATGCTTAGCATTCCAGTAGCCATAAAAACAGGTCCATGTGTGGAAATCTGCTTCATGGGCCAGGCAGCCAGTGGGTTCTGGGTTTCTGTTCAGCATGAAAGCTGCCATAGGGCTCTTCCTGATCTCTGCACTATGCTTTGGGAGCTGAAAATGTAGAACATTTGCAGGAGGAAAGTAAATGGAAATGCATTTATATTTGCAGTTTCAGCAGTGGTTTTGACTTCAGTGAGAAAAGATATGTCAAGGTGAGATATGGAATTGTATGTTATAAAAGATAAGGGAAAAATGTCCTAAACTAAATTGGATTTTGTTCATGATGAGGAAAAAATTAACAGGTATTTCACTCCTCTGTTGTGCATGTTAAATGCTCTGTGTGTGTGTGTGTGTGTGGTGTTACTCATTATATAGAACAATAAAGTCCAAAACCAACCTGTGAGCTGTAGAGTATTTGCTGAAATACATTGGGGTTCAATTGTCTGAAGCTCTTGGCTCTTAGAGGGATAAAAGTTCCACCGGTGTCAGATGAGACACTTTTCCAGGGCCTGAAGGGTGTTAAGAGTAAGGGTGTCTGAGAAGTGAACAGAGCAAATAAAATCTTTTGAGGAGAGATGAGTTCCAAAGAACATTCCAGTTAGGCAGCAATGGTCAGCAGCACAGGGCAGTCATGGGCTCATCCTTCAGACTGGGAGGACCTTGGGAAGCATCTAGTCCAGCCTCCTGCTCAAAGCTTGGCCAGCTGAGACCAGGTGCTTCAAGGTTTTGTTCAGCTAGGTCATGAAAGCCTCTGAATATGGAGGCTGCAGAGCCTCTCTCTGCAGCCCCTTCCACTGCTTGACTGACTTCATGGCAGAAAGGTTTTCCATTGTTTCTGACGGGAACCTTTTGTATTTAAAATTCTGTCTGTTGTCTCTTTGTTCTCCCACCACACCCCACTGTGAATAACCTGGCTCTGGCTTCTCCTAGCCTCCTGCTGGAGGAGAGGCTGTCACTAAAGCCTACTCAGGTCCCTTAGCCCCTTCTCACAGGGCTGATGGTCATCGTGGAGGTCCCTGTCATTCTGCCTCCACTGCAGTATCGTTCAGCAGGCTGAGGAGTGGCACAGAAGCCTCTCAGGACAGTGCTGGGGCTGACCCATGCTGACCCATGGGATGCTGGCACCAGGACAGGTGGAGTGGCTCCCTGTGAGCCGCATCACTCTTGTCCAGCCCCTTTAAGGGGTGTGGGTGTATTTGCTGACCATCTGCTGGAAGCGGTGCCAGGAGCTGATGCTGTTGGCTGGCCTTGGCCTTCACAGCAGATTCCTGGGTTAATAGTGTGGCATTACTAATTTCAGGTATTAATATAGAAAAATATCAGCTTGGATTCAAAAATCATGTCATAGTTTAAATGTTAGAAGATGTTAAAGCACTGTAAAGTTTCTTTGCAGAGTGGTTTTTGAGCTGCTGAGATACGGTTTTTAACCATAAAACACAACAGTTAGAGATATACTTAGTCTTCAAAATTGTTGGGTGTCATGTAATTGCGTAACTGCAGAACCCAAGGCTTTAAGAACAATACTGAGTATCATGAAATTGTGATTTGATTTTAAAATAAAGCAACATCGATAAGATCAAGAGTCTGTTCCTTTTGTAAAGCAAATGTTCATCTAAGAGGGATTTTTTCAAATAGTGAACCACGTCTGTAAAGTTCTGAAATGATAGCTGCTATTATGTGCTCATCTGCTTGGCACAGTAATTAAAGTATACATTAATGCTGTGAGACACGTGTTTAGAAGTATGGATTGAAATTAATCACCCTGCCCTATAGAAATTGCTTGATGAGTCCAACAGCATATGTGTTGCTATAGAAAGCTGTGAGTTTGTGTATTGTACATGGGTACAGTTACATTTAATATTTCATATGCTTTATTAAATATAAATACAAAAATACATTTAATTTTATTAAAGCTACAGAGCGGGGTTATTTACATATTTTTCCAGTGTGGGACAAGCATTTTTACTGGTAAAACTTGCACTGTAATAACCCCTAAAGATAGAATTGTCAAGCTGCTCAAATACTGCTCAAGGAGTCTTTGAGGTATCTGCAAGCATTGTGTGAGCAGGGCAGGAGGAATTCCTGCCTCTGTGAGGTGTGGCTCACCCAGGGCCAGGCTGGCGCATCCACAACAGGACCCTTGTGGAGCACCAGGTGCAGGACGGGCTTGTGCCGAGCTGAGCTGTGTGGAGGAGGCCCTTGGCTGCTGAGAGAGAGACTGATAATTCTGCATCCACTGGTGATTTTTATCTTAGATTTAAGCTTGCAACGTTAATTCCACCTCTGGCTTCCTGGGCATAGGACACAGTTGTCCTGAGGAAGTCCCCAGTGTAAGTTTACAGCCTGTGCAATTACCAAGTGAGGTGCCACCTCAGCTTGTACCGTGGTTACTCTGCCTGCCAGGAAAACTTGGTGATAAATATTCCACAAGATGCTTGAGAGGCTGTGATGTCACCCCTACACCGGCCAATCCACCAAGTCAGGTTTGCTCTGTTACTTAATGGGCTACGTGACGTGTATGTGGAAGAGCAGGTGCGGGTCCTTTCTGCAGCGCTGAGATGCACGAGGTGTGCAGCTCAAAGCACTGCTTCTGTCCTGCCTCCCAGTGCAGGGAACTGCTCTGCCTCCCCAGCCTGTATAGGGAGCTGCTGGAGAGCTGCTACTTTTCCTGGTGGCACAGTGCAGTGTCCCAACAAAGGGCACCACTCCATGTGGTGCCATTGTGAAGCTCATGGATTGAGAGAGAGAAGCAGCGAGCAGCGGGTTGAGGACACAAAAAGAACAAAATCATTGTCTGGGGGATTGTTTGAGAATCGTAGCCCTTGCGAACTTAAAATGTGTGTACAAAAAATGTCTTGTTCTTCCCTGCTTACAACTCTGACATACAACCCAGTTAAAAACATGGTTGTTTTTGCAAAACTCTGACTTCTGTACTCTCACTGGTCTACGTACCTCTTTGTATGTTCAAGATATAAATGCAGTGTGCAGGCAGCCTTTCTCTTACAGCTCATATTGATATCCTGCCCCAGAGTTACAAAAGCAGAGAAAAGAAAACCCTTACAGACATCTACTGCTTCAGTTGATACATATTTGCCTGTTTCTGGGCGGTGAAAATTGTTATTTTTATTATTTTTGCAGCATATCAGCCTGGATATAGTTACCCTGTCAGGAGTGTAAATTCTACAGCAGAAATTATTTTAATGCTGGAAAAGCTCTTACTCATCTGAACCATCATTCAAAATGCACAGTGAAAGTCGCCAAGCAGAAGTTTTCCATCCCACTGTCTGCAGGACTCCTGCAGAGCTTCTGATGTTTAAGGTAAGATTAAAAATAAAGAACTAACAACTTAGTTGCAAAGTAGAAGCTGGTGCAAAGTGTGGAGGTATAATTTAGGGCAGAGAGGATCCTCTCTGTGCATTGACCTCTGTCTATAGGAGCAATGGCATTATTAGAAAATTTCAGTGCAGTATTTGTTTAAATAATCAAAGCCAAAAGAACAATAAGCCCAAGTTTACTACCAGAATTAAATATATATAAATGTATATATGTATATATAAAGAAATTGTATAGTATTAAAATATTGAAAGGATGTGTTACATTTTCTTTATTCTTTTCAAAATATGACTTAAAGTACAGAAGTGTTTAACTATGAAAAATAAGTGTTAGAATAAGAGGGGAAAGTAGGAACCACTGAGTAGGACCATGTATTTTGTTTTGCTTAGCTCCTGAGAAATAGCTTAATGTAGAAATAGCTGCATAACCTGTCTGCAGGTAATGCTATTGATTGTCCTTAGTGCTTTTGGTTTGTGTTCTGTAGTGGTGTCCATTCCATTCAGTGAATTAAACTCTTCCCGTGTATTTCCTTATTTCTCTGTCAGTGTAGTACAGGCAGCTGGGATATCATCAGGATCCCTTCTCCATGACTGTAGTCATAGGATTTTATATAAAGAACATTTTCCAGAGGCTATCAGTATGTTCTCTTATACATGACTTTTTTTCTCTGGTTTGTTTTAGGTCATATATATAACCAAAACACATTCCAGAAACTTTATTTTCTAACTGTGTGTTGGGCACAGTTGTTAATGTTGCAGGTGTTCACATTCAGGACAATATAAAATGCTGTCCATGACAAATGAAAAATAATGTAATTCTCACTTTATAGCCCTAGGAGTTTGGCCTGGGCCTACAAACAGACATTATTTGTCATTTGTTTATAGACAGACAAGTTTATGACTAAGACAGTAATGGGCATAAGCATTCTTGCAGCCTTTGTAGCTCATCTTTCTTGTAAGCATCAAAGAGAATATTTGTGGTAGAACGCACAGTAATAAGTGTGGGGGAATCAACAGCATGCAGATTCATTTGTTTATTTATTTACTGAATCTGGTTGTCCCCTATCCTCCCTTCATCTGTGCCTCTGCAATAAAGGCAAAGCATGCCTATTTTCTCTCATTGCTATCACTCCAAATGCTGTAGATAAGAACGATAGCTGGATGCAAGTACCACACTGTGCACCCCAGAACACCAGAGGTATTAATGAACACAGGCAAAGACTTGTGTAACCATTACATCAGTGTCCTATTTCTGGAAATGACTACTGTAAATTACCATTTGGCTGAGGAATCCATCATGCTGATCTGGAGCCTGCATGGCCCAACTGTGGATTACATCAAGCACATGAAAAAGCTTGATGTAATCCACAGTTGGGCCATGCAGGCTCAACTGGAGCTGCCCAGGAATTCTGGCACAGAATGATATTATTTTGTTTCGCATAGGAAACCTGTGTGTTCATGCATACATGTGTATAAATATGTAAAGTGGTTTGGATTGCCTGTGTCTGAGGGCAGAGCCCTGTATGTGGCAGATCTTTTAACTTCAGGGGTTATACATCTTTTATGTCAGCTCTGAGACAGTTGAGATGAGCTGAAATTTCAGTCCTGGGGGGTCACTGGTGTGTGAGAGTTGCCACAACACAGTTTCTCTAAGAGCCCTTAGAGAATCTATGATTTGATTCCTCTCACAGCTTGGTCCAAACCAGCTTGTGTTTATTGGCTGTGAAGCCCATTTATGTCAGCAACACTTGGGGACAGCAGTTTGAGGCTGTGTATCTGATGAAAAGGTATTTGGAGGTTAGGAGTTTTGAGGCCTTTAATAATTATCTAGAGGGATGACTTCTATTGAGGAAATGTTACCAGTTTGATGATTTTTGTCATGGTTTATGTCTTTAGTCAGTGCCAGCAGTGTTAAAAACCTGAGATTTGTGCGTCCATATGTTTTACACTGAATTTAAAACACAAATATCTCATCATAAGCATCTTCTTTTTAAAAATTGAGAGAAAGAAAAAATATCAGTCTGATTAAGAGGTGGTTGTTCTTATTAAGAAAACAGTGAGTTATTACTGCTACCTCTGTTGTATCGAAGTCTAGTAATACATGTACCTCTTTAGGACTAGACCTCAGAATAAAGTGCAACATCAGAAACTAAATTAAAATCTTCTAAAACTTGATCCTCATGTATTTTTAAGGAAGTGGTCTACTCCAAGAACTCTAATGTATGAAGTCTTGTTAAGATTAAGGTCTCTGGAGGCTGAAGTTCATTTTTTGAGGAAGAAACCCAGTTAACAATAAAATCAGGTAATGCCAAATGATATTGTCACAAATAATTAAAATAAATTTGTATTCAGAACATCATCAGTGTATACAATAAATAATAGCTGAGAGGAAAGGCTGACCCCATGCTTGTTAAATTGCTTGAAAGTTAATTTGGATGTGTTCAGGTGAAGGAAGAGGTTTGGTTGTGTGATATTTTTTTTCCCTCAGCTGCAGTTTTCTTTGTAATTCCGCAATAAATGGAATAATTTGGGCTTGTCAGACCCACCTGTGAAAAGCAGATGCCCTTGTACACAAGTGATCTTCACTCAGCTGGTGAGCAATGAATACAGAGAATGGACAGTGCAGTTGCTCCAATATTAAATTGCTCTTGTGAGCCTTTCAAGCTGGATTTCTTTCCAGCCCACAGGAAATGACTGATAATCCTTTTTTCTTTTTTTTCTTTTTTTTTTTTTTTCCAGAGAAGGAATGTGCTGTGGTAGAAATATAGTATGTAACATAAAGATCAATACATATCCTTAAGTTAGATAATTGCAAAGGTGTTGTCTTTCTCCAACTCTAATGAGAGTAGTGAAACAAGGGAAGTTAATTGTGGGAGAGCCTAGTTGCCTCTTACTGTCATTGTTATCTGTTCCTTAGAATATTGCCAAACTTAAAATATTTTGGGTGAACTTTCAGTGCTGAGTATATTATTCAGATTTCCTGCCATAGGCAAGTTCAGTCATAACAGTTCACTTTTCCTGAGCAGAGGGCAGCCTTTCCTTTGGCATCTTTTAAATTTTGAGAACTTTGTGCTTTAAGTATAACCTTTTTCTTCTCTAAAGAAAATCTTCATTTGTGCAGTCAGCTGGCTGATTCAATCTCCAGCTGAAAAATGATCATGAGATGAGTGTATGTTCAGTCCTGTTTCTGATTCAGTCCTGTTTCTGATGAATTTTAAAAAGCACCGACAGCTTTAGTTAAACACAGCAGTGGTTTTCAGTATGTGACTCTTTGTCTCTGTACAGGATTCCTGTGCAGGAGGTCCTGTGAGAAAAAGCTCTGTCAAACATTGGAAAAAAAGAAATTTTATTTTAAGATTTTAAGGAACAAAAAGATCTTGCAAGAAATAGCATAAGGATGCTTAAACACTCTGGGTAACCAGGAGAAAGATAGAACAGGAGTAATGTTAATTTAAAGTATTTTGGGCAAGTCATGATCTTTCTCGAAGATTTTGGTGTAAGTCATGTTCCTGATTTTTCTTAAATATAATATTTTTTTAATTACCAAACAGGTTACCAAGTACTTTCATAGTCTCATAATATTATTTTGCTATTTCCAATAACTTGCTTGTATTAGTAATCACTTAAAGCAAAATTTTAAATAAACAATGATTAGCATATGTGAATTCTTACCCCTGCAATCTCTATACGCAATGAAAGCAAAACATGAGATCAATATACATCAAATAAGTTGATATTCCTGTATTTAAAACACCCAGAAGCATCATTTCTCTGTATATGATGAAATGAGATGAGTGGGTTTCTCACCTGCTTTACAAACCTGCTCTGGATGGAAGGTTTCTGGAAATGCCTGTATCTACATAAGGTATGGTGAGTGCCTTCTCCTGGGCATCCCGTGGCTAGCAGGTAGAAGTCCCAGGAGATAACCCACTCACCCACAGTGCTTGGAACTGGAACCAGTGCCTGTAAGCTGGCTGGGAAAAGGTGCTGCTTTTAACAGCAGAATTTCAGGACACCTCTGGTCTCTAATTTTTCCTTTACATTGGACAACAGTATCACAGAACAATGAAATGGGTTAGGTTGGAAGGCACCTTAAAGCCCATCCTGTTCCACCCCCTGCCTTGAGCAGGGACACCTTCCACTATCCCAGGTTGCTCCAAGCCCCATCCAACCTGGTCTTGGGCACTTCCAGGGATGGGGCAACCACAGCTTCTCTGGGCAACCTGTGCCAGGGCCTCACCACCCTCACATGGAAGAACTTCTTCCCAATATCCCGTCTAACCCTGCCCTCTGTCATTGTGAAGCCGTTCCCCCTTTTCCTGTCACTTCTCTGTCTTCAGGTGGCCTGAAATGGGGGACATTGGCTTTTAGGAAACTCAGTTCAGATGCTGAGTAAAACCCCACCAGATCTGAGGTTGTTGTCTCCCTTGTCTCACATTTTCAAAGACTTCAGGTACTTCCAGCCCAATGTGTCTGACGGGATTGTAGCAATCCTTGAGATGGGTAGCAGAATAGGAGAAGGTGGAATGCTAAAGGAAGGTATTGGAGCCCTTTTGCAGGTATATCTGGTATTCTTTGATTAAACCGAGGCATGCAATACTCCGGATATAATTCTTACATTTTGTTGAAGGTTTTTAATTTTTTTTTTTATAGGAGGGAGCTGCTGCTGCTCTGTGAAAACTCCAGAGTGCACACTGTTGTTGAAAAAATAAGTTTTAAGGACATGTTGTTTTCAGTGTAAATATGGAGTTGCTGGTCACAGGCACACAGACTGCCTGAAATTCATAAGTTCATGCTGCACTACTACAAATACTGCTTATAGGATAGTAGTTTAAAGAAAGTGAAGTGTATCTTTCTCCCATTTTCAGATATGGTTTAGCAGCCTGATGTGATCAATCAATACCATGTGACCACTGAGCTGTGTTTGGAAGAGTATCACAAATCACAGGCGAGTTTAGGGCTCCTGAGCTGGTTGATGTTATCAGGACATGCATCTATAAAACTGGTTTCATACAGCCTGGATTCAAGAGATTACCTGGCCTCTCTGCTCTTTTTTTTTTTTTTTTTCTTTTTAAATTTCAGTGTCATTGGGTGAGGAAATAGTGTGTCCACAAAATTCAGATTTAGTAAACTGGCTACAATAAACAATCATTTAAAAAAGGCATGAAAGACTAAATAATTTTAAGTGTATGTAGATTTAATTGTAATGACTGTGCCATGTATTATTTTCAGACTCTGGAATGAGGCACAGAGACTAACGTAACTTGCTCTTAGCATTCCCTGGATTAAAAATTCTTGCTGTTTGTATTCTGTCATGAAATGGTTGGCATCCCAACAGTCATGACAAGTGTATATGTTGGCAAGGAATTAAAAATGGTGGTGCCTCTGAAGTTTAGCAGGAGGTTTCCTGCTTGGGGATGGCAGGCAGTTGTAGCTGTTACAAATGCCATTCCCTTGTCTGCATTGCAGCTCATTTCTGAAACAAAGCAAGCTTGGGAACATGTTCCACTTTGTAATAGGAACTGCTGCATTTGGTTTTCTTTGAGTCTTCTCTGACACTGGAGTGTGTCCACTTCTCTTTTCATGTGCCCACTTCTTTTTTTTCTTGTTGTTTTGTTAATAAATCAAATCTGACTACAATATCTCTCTGCCTCTAAACCACAGTAAGGGCTGCCTGAAAAAGCATGAGCCTCCCAAATTTTTTACCCTCAAGAGGAAATAACTGATTTTTTTGTTTGTCTTTGATCCAGTCTCATCAATGCAATTTTCCTTCTTCAAACAATTGAGCCTGCAGTTCATTATAGTGCAAGACCGGAATCCTTCTGTTACCTTATTTTTAGCAACAATTAAATTGAGACTTAAAATTGAATTTGCAAAAAGAAAGGCCTGCACCAATCCCAAATCTTAGAACTCAGCTCTTAAAATTTGAACTTCAGCACTTTGCTCTCCTGGATGTGTCATTTGGTGGTGTGGGTTGGTGGTATTTGTGGCCAAATGAAGCGTACGGTAACCCCACAGAACAATTTAAATTCTGACATCCTCATTTTCAGAATTTCCACTTGCTCTGATAAAGCACTTTAAACGAGTTTTTACTCCTTTGAAGTGTAGCCCGGTTGTGCGCATGTCCATGACCTGTGCCTCTTTGGCTGTGGCAGCCCACTGGACCCACCAGGATGGACCACCTGTCCTGGGAATCCTTTCTGGCCTCCTCCAGCCCCGAGCTGAGGGTGCAGAGTCAGAGAGCACCAGGATGCCTCAGGTAGGTGCATCTGTGCTGGAGATCCAGTGGAGCTTCTCAGCCTGGGACAGTGAGGAGCCTAGGACAGTGATGGAGGGATGATGATGTCCCTCCCATCATCAAGGACACAGGGTGCTCTGCTCATGTGGGGTTGAGCATCTTCCCAGAGCACAGCCTCTGACTATTTATCAGAGCTTATGTACCTGATTAAAACGTAACTTCCCTTCAGCTTATGGAGCCTAGAAGCTCTTAGAGGCATGAATTAATGGAGAGACAGGTTGTGTCTGCTGCGGAGTCAAGGAGCTGTGCTGCACAAGAGAGAAGTTGTTCTGACAGGTGATTTGTTAGGGTCAAGCATTGCCTCCAGAATTTTTCAAGCAAGAATGTTTATCTGCAGTTGGGACTGACTGACACCATTACTTCTTTGTAGGACATTTGCCATTAGACAATGTTGTAGTTTTCCTAAAGATGACTGTTAGAAGACTCAGAAAAGAAATTTGCTACTTGGGCAGGACGGAGGTGAGGAGATTTGGAAGTGTCTGCCAAACATGTAAGAGCAAACTCCTGTCATAGTGACTGTGGGAGCCCAGCTGGAACTTAGAAAGAGGAGCATAGTTTGAAACACTTGATATTTTATTGTCGTCGTACCCGACTGAGATATCCGCGTGTTATGGGTTGTAAAGCTGTCTGAATAATGAAGTTTGCTGTAAAATGTGGAGCCCTGATGGTATTTACCTAGCATGATGTGCATGGAAGCGTGGTTAGCATCAGGCAGACTGAGAGATCCACAAAGAGAAAAAAATCTGATTAATGGCACCTAGAACAGGGCAGAGTAACCCCCTGCAAGGAACCAGACCCCTCAGAATGCGAAACTGCCGGACCAAGATTTCAGGCCCATGTGGAAGAGCTGTGTCTGTGTATGAGCCTGACAAAGGCAATAAAAGCAACAAGATGAAGGTAGAGCTTTCTTACACTTTCACCAGACAAAATGAAAGAGTGAAATAAAATTGCCAGGAATTAATACACAAACCCCAGAACAGCTGAGAAAAATATTTGAGGAAAATGTACAGGAGATAGCAGAGGAATACTTTTCTCTAAGTCCCACAAGCAAGAAGCAGAGAAGAGGATAGATGCTTGCATTGTGTGGTGGAAAATTCTGGCATGCACATGTACATTAGAGACATAAAAGATCTCCTAATTAGAGACAGGATCATTTGTGGGACATGTGATTCCAGTTTACAGGAGAATTGCTGAGAAAAAAAAACATCTAACCCTAAAGGAATGAATCAAAGAATAAGAGCAGCTGAACTATCCAGGAAAAGGAGCAAAACGACGGCCACTTTTGCAGGACACAGCAGTCTCCAGGAGAGAGGGAAGAGAGGGATGAACCTATGAGCAATGCACAAAAGTGAAGTAAGATTTGGGACTGGTGGGAAGGGAGCCACGAGGATTTAGTTCAGCAGTGGGCAGTGGCGCTTTGTCTGGCTGAGCAGACTCTCCTCTCCTCAGCAGGGAGGCAGAAGGAAACCACAGGGTAGTGACGGGTCATTCTGTGAGGTGGATGAAGCAACAGGCTGTTCTGGAGCTCAGCATGTCTGAAGGAAAATGGAATCAAAGAGTCAGCCTTTAGGGGTCTCTGTGTTAGCAATCTCTAGTTAGCCACCCAGTGTTTACATAGAAAGCACAACTGTCAAAAGGAAAGTTGGGGTGATCCATTTGCATTTCCGAGAGAGGAGAAGGAGGAAGATAAGATTTGAAAGAGGCACCAGGAAGTCAATCTGTCTGAGTGTGACCTGAATGTTACCCCGATTTTTTGTATTTCTCTTCGCCGTTCTCTAAAGAAAAGCCAATTATATTTCAGAAGAATAGGGGCCTCTCATGTTGTTATTCATCATGTGGCACATGAAACACCAACACTAACTCCGAAACTGTGAGTTAACCTTGTCCTTTCATCGTGTGTAGTCATCTCATCACTAGGCTGGTGACTGCTCAAAGCTGCCTGAAAGTAGTTGAGCCCCAGACAACTAAACTTTTATACATCAGTACAAAAGCAGCAAAGAAGATGAGAAGGAAAACTGATTGTCCCCAGGGATGCAGCATAGTGGTTTGGGTAGTCCTGCTTAGAAAGTCACTTGTGGCTTTTATAATGAGGAACTTAAGGTTTGAATTTTCAGACTTATTAGCTGTACATTTGTTTGCTTTTTATTAACTTAATATACTACGTGCCACATTTTCCGTGGGGTATTGAGTCAAGTGATGGATTCATCCAGTTTAGTTCTAAATGCATGGTCTCTCTTTTTCATAAAACTTTGAAAAGATTTGGGTCTCGTATTTCCCTGAAGGATTTTATTTTATGACTGTATATTTTGGTACAGCAGCTAATGTTTTCTGTGCTGTTTCTTTTCTGACAATATGTGCTTCTGGCTAATGTAGAAAGGGAATGTAGTTTTTGTTTGTTCTCTTTCTTGACCCATGAGAATTAGAGTTATCTTCTTATATGAGCAGACAGAGTTAAATCACTTTAGTTTACAAAAGAATCACTGGAAGTTTCCAATCCCCTCACTCTCTGCTTCAATGGAAAGAAAAACAGATTTTAAAAAGTCTGAGAAAGATATGGCTATTAAGCTAATCCAGTATACTTCATCTAGCAGCTAAAAATCTTGACTCTTAACAGTGATTAAATATAATTGCATCAGTAAAGGTGGTGTAAAAAAAACCCTGGCTTTCATTAGAAGCTATCTTTAGGAAACCATGGTTCCTTGACTTAAAAAGTTACATGTAACATCGTTGTTTTATTTTGGGTGTACTTTGAAGGTTTCTTAAACATATGGTTATATAGAAAAAATAAATAAACCCCAGCAGAACAAATACACAATTCTGAAGTATTCTTCTGTATTTCAATATATATCTACAGTGCATGCTATTTATTAAAAAAAGAAAATTGGGCATAAAACTGAAAAATTAGTGGATAAATATTGAAGTGTCTTAAAGATCTGATCAAAAAGTAAAGATATTCTAAAGGAAGTAAACAAATTAACAAACCACCTATGTGCAGGATAAAATTGTCATAGAATGGAATGGAAGGACTCCTAGTAATTTAAATTAAATTAAATTCTTTTTTTTTACTACTCTTTAGTTTGGAAGGGAATCTGTTCACTGTTTTAAGAGCTGAAAAACAATGTTGCTAAACTTTTTCTCTTATTTTCATAAATTTAAAATCTTAGCTGTGTCAGAGCCTTAACACTGCACAATCTTTATAGAGAATTTAAAACTTTTCTAAGTTATGTGATCTGAAAAAGCTCTTTCTAGACAGATGTTAAAAAATTCAGCAGTTTTGGTACAGTACACCACATGCTGCTCTGTATCCTTGGGCTGAACTGGATATTTGCACTTTTGTGTTTGTTTTGTAGATTATGAAAAATTGTGTAAACTGAAAGAAGACTGTTAAACCTCCTACGCTGAAATACTGAAAAATATCAAATAATCTAGTTCCTACATAGCTTTGTCATTGCCACTGTTAAATGTTACTGCAAGTATTTATTGCAAGAACCTGAGTTACTGCAAAGACAAAAGTACAACAGTGAGCCTTGTTTGCTTAGAGAAATCATATACTCCCATGTGTTCAAGGGGAATAATCGTTCATTTTTTGTGGGTATTCAGGTGAAGTGATAATTCTGAAGCAGAGACTGCTATTGATAATTTTTTATCTGGGACACTCACTAAAAATGCATTTAGCTGTTTCCATAAACAGAGAATAAGCAAAGTTTAAGTCCAGGTTGTGACTGGCCTGTGGTGAGATGCTGAACTAAATGCTGATGTGTCTTCTCCACATACTTTCTGCTTTTAAGTTATTAGAGATATTAAAACCATTAAAAATATGTTAATATTTTAATATTAGGGCATTTAATGAAATATTCCAAATATAGGCATGTATAGGTAGATATGCACTATACAAAAAAAGATAGTGTGGATGATGAAAAGTTAGCCCCTTGTGAATTCATTATTTCTATTCTGTTTAACTATTTGCCTCTTATTTTGAGAATCCCAATGTGGAAAAATATTTTTATAATTTGTGTTTGGCATTTTAGCCCTCATGCAGTTTTGATTCACAAGTTGAAATTCTGTTTCCATGGAAATTAGCTGAATTTTTGATAAGCTTTGAATTTCTCCCACAAATTAAGGCAACTGGGGAACATCATTTGGGCTGATTCTGTCCTTAATGTCAGCCGTAATATTTTCCCTTTTATTCCATGTGAATGGGAGCTATTTTGATGATGATTTCAGTCAAGATTCCCAGATGTTACTGCAACAAGTTCTCTTTTATCAAGGGAAATGAGAGTATTTGATAACATCGAGTTACTTTTTGTGTGACAGCCATCCACGACTTCCTCAGCAGGAGCAGCAGATCTGCCCCTGCCCCACACCATAAACACCAGCAATCAGTGTAGTTTTTCTCTGATTACTTTCAGAACAGCTGAAATAAAAATGAACACTGTTTTTTAGGAAGTAAAAAAAAAAAAAAAAGCCTATTATATATATATATATATAGACATAGATATAGATATATAGCTTGAGAGGAGGGGTTAGGCTAAACTTATTTTATTAGGATAGTCAGGAGAAAGTGAAACTCCAAGCACCAGCTCATTTTCCTAGCTCTAATCATAACTGGAAGAGGTGGATGGGATAGGAATTAGCTGCTATGGGCAGGGTGGGACAAGAACGCCATCATTTGCTACTCTGCAAATGTCTGTCCCAGGCCCCTCAGATGGGAGGGTGGCAGTGAAAGCAGACCCTTCCCTGCACTGGAAATGCCAGGTGATGGACTTGAGCAATATTCACATTCTGAGTGTATTTCTGGCTTTCCTAATCTTTGATCCTGCCATTGAATCCTGGCCTTAATTATTTATGGTTTGGTTTGGACAAATTACTGTTCTCTGAGCAATAACCACAGTTATTACCAGAAATACAGGACAATCGAAAACATACATATATACATTATGTAGGTATGAACATTTATTTTTTCATAAAGGTCATACCTTTATTCATGTATTTTGACTCTTAACTGAAATTCTCATTTCTGAGTCTTGCCCTGTGCTGCTTTTCACCTGACCAGACTGGCCTGGATCTATGGCAATTAATTTTCAGAAAAAAATGGGTTCATAATGTTTATAACTTGAAAGCCAGCCTAGAAAAAAAGAACATCCAGCTTTATACACCTTGCACTAAAATCCTACTAATTTGTTAAAGTGCAGATGGACTGTACTAGTTTTCTGCACTAAAGAGAAACTTTACTAGTTTTCTGCACTAAAGAGAAACCCTTTTTTTAACTGTCTCTGGGCTCTGTTCATTAATCCAATCATCTCAAGTTAGATCATTTTCATCTGCATATAAACAGAAAAGGAATCTCTTAGGAAGAAAACCCCTTTAAACAGGAACAGTAAATTTCACAAAAGAAAACTAAAATCAGAATTTTACAGCAAAAACAGACGTGCCAGAGCCACTGCAGAGCTTGGCAATGCCAGCCAGCACTATTCTTTAATTAAGTAAGGAAACTCTGTGAGTTTTATGTGTTTCCCGAAGTCTTTCTTTCCTTCTTTTCATCTTACTTTTTCGTGAATTTTTAATCGTTAGTTAATGCTGATATAATTGCTGACATAATGCTTACAAATAAGTTCCCAGCAGTTGAGTATTGCTTTAAATTTGGATTTTTGTCTTTTGTTTTTTCCTTACTAGAACTGTGTATAAAAATATGCTCTCTTCAAAAGTTCATGGGTAGGACATGGCAGACCTGGTCATTTCACTTCTTGCATGTTCTCAGTTGGAAACCAACTGCAAAATCAGCAGAAGCTCCCAGGCAATTCCTGTGCCTACTTAGAATTCTTCAAAACTGAGTTTTGTTTGAAGTTAAAAATCTGTGCCCCATTTTTCAATGAGGTGCCAGCCAGGTGCTCTAAAACATGTTCCTAATTATTTGCTTTTGACCTGATGAGAGAATAGCACTAGTTTTGATTTTCAAGTTCATCTATGATTTTAGATACAAGATATCAGTGGAGTGTATTATGGATATGGATTGCAGTTCCAGTCTCAGAGTGTCTGAAGCAGTTCCTAGAGTCACAGGAAATATTTGTTTTACACATGTTATTAATGAGGAAAACCTTATGGCAATAAAAGTATTTCAGAATGGAAAAAATATTTCTAGTAAAAATCACATTTGTGTGAGTGGCCTATCTGAAAATGCTAGAACCTCACAAAGCACAGCATATCTGTCTCACCAGAAGTAGTACCTGCTTTTCACTAAAGAGTGTTTGTAGTTTTCAAAGATTAAATACAGCATTAGCATTTTTCCCGGTTATTAAATAATGCAGAAGACCTTTTCCAGTTGGGTACAGTTTCTATTTCCAAGTAATGGTTGTGTCTGGTGCTTTTTCAAAAAAAATGTTCTCAGGCTTTCAGAATTACACCTTTCAGAGCTTTGGTTCTCTGTAGTTGGTGTTGGAATGAATTGTTTTCTAAGCTTGAACTAAACCTCTTGAGGGGTTCCTCTGTCTCCTTCTGATTGAAAGAAATTGTAAGCTAAGGCTGAGCATCCATTTAAGGCCTTTAGTGATGAGAAGCCAGTTTTACAACAGGGAAGAATTTCACATTTAATGTATTTGTACAGTTTTGTTTGGGTTTTTTTTTTTTTTTTTCCTGCAGAATTACCAGATTCTAGCATGGCTTGTATGGATATTATGATTTTTTTTTTTTTTTCCTGCAGAATTACCAGATTCTAGCATGGCTTGTATGGATATTATGATTTTTTTTTTTTTTTCCTGCAGAATTACCAGATTCTAGCATGGCTTGTATGGATATTATGATTTTTTTTTTTTAAGATTGTGAGCCAAGGTTTAAAAAATCACTGGTCATTCTGGAAATGATAGTTGAAGAGCTAATCTAGAAAACTGGCTGATAGCCCTTTCAAAAGTTTCAAAGCGTTGAGCTTTGTGCAAGAGATCCACCTATTTAAGTATCTGAGGCTGGGATACAAAAGCCCAAACTTACCACCTTTCAATCTTTGACCTACTTCAATTTTTATAAGAAATTGTTATAAATATCTACTTGCCAATTAATACAAAGCGGTATCTGGTAGTTTCCCACAGTAAAAAATTGTCTGCACATATATATCCGTATGGGAAGCATGGATGTGATACAAACAAGAACTGTGTTTCATGTTTCAAGCTACAATTAGATTGTGGCTTTTCGAAATCTGCAGATTTTCTCTGTAAATTAATCTTCCAGTGTCTTTTGTCGCTGTCTTTCAAGTTCTATCAGCTTCCAGCTAGAAAGCTAATGATAAAGCATCAGAATTGCACCCTTTTAAAAAAAGAAAAGCAGGGTAGGCATCTGTAATAATAGTGTAATGACACCAAATCTGCATGTACAGTTTAGAATTATTTGCCTACGTGCTCGTTCATTGACACACAGACGTTTTCTTGATCACTTTATCTATATATGATGCTTTGCAGCACCAGTCTGGCATCATTAGACATCTAGCCGCCAGCATTTTAGAGATTTTTCCACAGAGCCGTAAAATTGCACCTTCCTCGTTGAATCTAAAATCCAGCCCACCTGTAATAACAGAGCAGTGGAACAGTATGGATCTCTCCTGGATGTCTGCAGTGCAGTGAGCTGGGGTGGCTTGCCTTCACACTGAAATAAAGGTCGTGTCCTAATGCTATGCCTTCCTGTTTAAAATGGATGGCTTGTAAATGTTTATCTCAGCTAGAAGTGAGAACGTGGCCTACATCTGTGCTCTCCAATTCCCCCTTGGAGAAGCCGTGCAGTGAAACAGCTGCGTATCCCTTCACGTCCTTCTCTTGTGTTAAACATGTACGTCTCTGCCTTCAGCTCTTTGCCAGGTTTCCCCCTGCTCATGTTTGGATTCCAGGTTGAAGGTTGAAGTAGCATTGTCTGGATTTACAGTGGGTTACATTGTTTTCTCCAGGAAAGAGAGAGCAAAAGTGATCAGCCCAGCGCAGATGGACTGACAGTCCATGCAGTGTCATGCAGTGTAGAGTTTCTTTGGTTCTGCCAATAGGTATTGCAATGTAAAATGTCTGGAGGCTAGTTGGGACTGCTTCTCAAGAGACAGGACCAAAGTATACAGCATACTGGCTTTCATTTTGCTGTTTTTGGACAGTCAGGGCTGCTTTCCATTTCCTACAATGTTCCAATATAACCAAGGCACATGTGCTTGGTAACAGAGGCTTCTGAGACCTGGGGCTTCTGTAAAAAGGAAAAGAGCAAAGTAGTATTTATACAGTATAATATTTTGATTCACTAATGGGCTGTGAGGTGGGTGTTATCACGAACTACTGTGCAGCAAGAAAGGTTCCTAAAACACGTATCAGCTTACTCCATCTCCAAATCATTGCAGATAACACAGTGTTTAGTTTCTAATTAGACTTGTGTTGTGCTAATTCTCGTGAGCAGTGCAAGTGATTGAGTGCTGCCTTTTAGTGGCAAGTAGCAGAGCAGCTGAGTGGAGCTCAGTGATGAAGCCAGCATCCAGCTACTGGGGAGAGCACACTGCTCCCAGCCTGATTTGCAGGAAGAACACACGCTGATTGGTGTGGTCTTGCTCTGAGGGGAAGGAGGAAATAAAGGCTCATAGTCTTCAATTAGACTAATGATATTCTGGTCCTAAAAGGATTAGGAAAGAAACATCTAACTGAAAATAAAAGTCCAATGTGTAATAATACATTACACAAAGTAAATACAAATCATGTATTTACTTTGGATAGTATTTTTCACTGTTTCTTAGGGGAGGATGGACATTATTCTTTTTCCATGCCTCAGTCCCCTGTATTTAAAACACAGATGGTTCATCCTAAGTGCTGGTTTCTGCACATGTAAGTAGTAAGTGTAAGCTTCAAGGCAGAGCCTTGTGAATTGTTTCTTGATGGAACATGCCAGAGCAGCACAGGCATTTTATGTAACTAGAATTATTTCAGAATAGTTTTTGCCAGCACTTTCCTTTGTGGCCAGTTTAAGTCAATATGTTTGGTTGTGCAGTTCCATTGTGGATATAAAAATAAAAATATGGATTTGATACAGACAGTCTCATTGAGCTAGATTGGGTTACTGTAAGGAACATCTCCTAGCTAAAACTCTCTAGTCAGGTCCAAATCCTTTCAGTCAGATTCTTGATGTAAAGTTTGGCTTTTTCAAATCATCATCATCATTGCATTCATCACTAACAAAGGCTGTGCCTGTGACTCTTGGATGTTATTCATGTAGCATTTGATTTTTTCACAGCCTTTAAAGCCCCTGTGAGGCCAAGCAGGGCTGTTCCTTTCCTTTAGGAGCTTTTTGGGGCCCCCATACATGTGTTAAAGGAGAGAGGCTGGCTAAGGAGTGGCATTTTCTCAGGATGATCAAGCTGTGGCTTGCTGCAAATCCCATCTGCCCTCTCCACATGCAGCATTAGAGGCCCTTCCTGGAACAAGCTCCTCGGGGATTTACCTGCGTAGGATTTACCCGTACAGGGTCACTGGAAAGGCAGATGGGACACATGATGACAGACTTGGACCAGTAGCATTTGGCAGGGAAAAGACCTATGGAGTAGGATAGTGACATTATGGGTCAGAATTTCTTTTTAAGTGGTATTCTTTGTGGATCTCATCTCCCAGTCAAATAGCAAATACTGTGGTACAAATAGCAGTGGCACCGTGCAGGGCTTAGATTTTCAGAATTGCCAAGTGAGCACTGCAGGCTGCAAAGACTGTGTTTGTGCAAACCGTGGAACAGATAAAGGTATTTGTTTCTGTCTGTGTGCTTCAGCCTGCCAGGGATACTTTTTTGCAGGCTGTGTAAGGAAAGGTCAGATTTTGCTTTGTCAGTTGATGTTGGGGTGAATTAAATTATACTTGAAAGCTACAACAATATCCCAGGTAATAAAACTTAATCTTGAAGTAAGAATGACACATTTGTCTTCTGCTTGAGAAAGGAAGGTGTAGGGCAATCCAGACTTCTCATACTGTTTTGTCTCTCTCAGAAAATGCAAAAAGAAGGCTCTGGACTTTGCGAGAGGTTTAGGAAACTTTGGAGGAAAAATCATGTGGCGTAAATGTTCACTTGACCCAATTACAAGCAGTATGTTTTAAATATATGAACTTCTAAAGTGCTCATGCTTTTTCATACTGAGTAAAAATGTTCTGCTGCTTGCTGTGAAGATGAAACTTGTCTTGGACTTCACTGGCAGTGAAACCAGGCTTGCTACAGATCTGTGTTGCAGATTAGGTCATTTACTCATATTATTTCAGTTACGTTTTTTCCAGTTGCTCTTCCTCCACTGCTCTGTTAACGTACTGCAGCAGCCTGGAGGGCCATAGGTATTGAAAAGGCTTGAAGCACTAAAAAGAGAAATTTTGGGTCCTTTTTCTTAGTAAAACAGTTTTTATGTACCAGTACAGTTAGTACAGTATTTTATGCTGCCCAAGGAAACTGATGTCATTTGCTATACTTTAAAATAACACAGAAGCCATTCTGGCTCTCCTTGAAGCCAGTGAGAACATTGCTTTCAGTGGGAATTTGTAAGCAACTCATGATGCAGTTTCTGTCAGAAGAAAGCTGAGCAGTTTCTGTCAGGAGAAAGCTGAGAGTCCATAGTACTATGTAAATGTAAAAGGAAAGAACTTGGTCCCATATCATATGCATGTTTTAGAGAGAAACTGTCTAGGGTTTGGAGGGAGAGTTCCATAAACTTGTTACTCAGGCACTCTCACATTCAGAGAAATCCAGAGGAAGAGTCCAGAGAAAGAAGTGTGCAACTGCCCTCCAGCCTGGTAGTGTTTTGTTTTGTCTGTGTGTGTTAGAACATGGGGAAAGAGTGACCACCTTCTTGTCCTGGGTGTTCCCTTCAATTTGCAGGGTGAAGTGTCAGCTGCTGTTTGAATGTGTTATAATCACCAGTAAATCATAAATCCAGAATAGTCGCTTTTGCAAAGCAGATCTTGAAATGGAGGAACTCCAAGGAAGACATCTCTTTTTTTAAAGGGAGTTTTCCCCTGGGCTTTCCCTGCCACAAGCCAGCAGAAGTTTGGCTGCCCCAGAGCTGTTCCCTGTGCACCTGGTGTTCACTGTGCCTGAGCAGCCCTGAAAAGGGGAACCCAGCACTGGACCGTGTGTGAAGGGGAATGTATGGGTAAATGTACCTTCCAGACCTGCATCAGCAGCATGGCAACAAAAAGAAATGTCTCATGTTCCCTCCACATGAGATCAGCCTTAAAATTCTCCAGAGCAATGAGGCGTCTCTGCAGCTGTGGAGAGCCTGGGGCCTTGTCAGGCATTCTTTCACTTCTCAGCTTATTCTTGTTGCACCTTGATAGGGATAAGACTAATTATTAGATCCTCAACTTTAGACTCCCTGCAGTTACTCAGTGCACAGAGTTTACTTTATCTGTAATTTTCCACTCTAGACTTACAGTTTACTATAGGGAGATCATATACTTGCAGCTACTGGCAGAATTTGCCTACTAGGAAAGGATGTGGTTTTGAGCTCCATGGGATGTTACTGATGTGTAAATCATTTCATCTCATCTAAATAGTGGCCCCTCTATCCTTTTTCACAATATACCTTGCCTTAATGTTTTGAAACAATGGGTGATTTTGGGTGATCAGATTCAGCAATCTTCAGAGGGACCCAAAATCTTTAGAATTGCTGTTAGGGAAGATTATATCTTCTAAAATCACATTGCCCTGAGTTTTGAAAATCTCAGGCTTGCATCAATATTTATAAGAGACCGAAGCTCAGTGATATTTAATGAAAGAATACCTTTATGGAAAGTACTTTACATGCACAGTAAATGCATTTTAGAACCTGTTTGAAATGGATGTGTAGAGCCTTATGTTCAGAGAAAGGCAAAAACTTAGCAAACAGAAGTGTTTGAAACTGGGAACAAGCGTATGTGTCTTTTGCTATTGGATCTGGACTTTAATTAGACCTCTGTGCTGCTGTCTGACCTGTGATGAGGTGACACATCAATCTGTCATGCAGTCATCAGGACAGAATGTTAAGGAGAGGCAGAGATTGGGAGAACCAGGGCTTAGAGGAGACTTGGACTTGGGCCTGATATGGCCCATGGCAGTGTCTGGTTAGTGGGGCTGCCTGGAGTTTTGAAAGATGAGCAGATTCAAGGAAAATACCAAAGAAGGAGAAATGAAGTATACTCTGGACATTCTGTAACATTTCTGTTCTCACCCAGCTCTATGTGAAGTTGCAATATATGTGTACTTATGTTGATTTATCTTCATGTTAAGGTCAATTAACCGACTCTTCCACAAAGGTAGAACACACATTTTCTTACTGGCCTCAAAAGAAAACAATTCTCCGGTGTTCATTCTGATGAATTGAGAAGAATTTCACAGGGCATTTTCCCAAATTCTCTGCTTGTATGAAATGGTACAGCATCACTTTACTCAATGCGGGCTTATGCCAGTTTTTGTGGCAGGTGATATGACCTTGATGACAAATCATTTGTCCCCAGTTCCAGAGTAACCAAGAGATGGAAAGTTTTCTTTAGGTTTGGATTGTAGCTTTCCCATAATGTGCACACTCCAGGTGAGTTGGCCTAAGCCAGTGAGGTGTCTGTGTATGCAGAGGTTGTACCCCAGCTAAAACAGATTTCTGGTTCAATTGAAGAAGAGGAGCAGGAGAAGGGTTGGCAAAGTAGCCACTAAATCCCACAAAGCTTCAAGCACTGCCTTGAGGGTGGTTCAGTTCAGGAGGTTCAGAACAGTTGCTAAAGGAACAGTGGAAATATTTTCCATCCTTTCCTATGAAATTACATGGTTTGTTTGCTGTTGTTTGTTTACCTGTTCTGCATGGTATGTCCCATTTATCAGTCAAATAGACTGTAGGGGGTAACAGTACTTTAATAATGATGTTTTGACTTTTGCTGTGTTTATTCTGTGTTTTCTGACTGAATTCGTACTCAGATGGCTTTTTCTTCTCCTGTTCCAGCATATCTGTCTCAGGCTGCCCCTAAAAAGAAAAAGCAGTAATCTAGCAAAATGAACTCAGAACACATAAAGAGGAACCACTGGAGACTAATCTGCAAGGTATTCAGGTATTTGTACTTTCATATCCTACACCAGTAATTGGTGCACACACATGGTGTGCTCTGCAGTTCGTGTGCTTGTTAACTCACATAAAGTGGGTGACTTTATTATCTAAATAAACAAAAAGTCATGTGAAAGATGAAAGTTGTTTAGTCAGAATGCCCCCATTTAAGTTAAAGATGGAGCCAGCTTTGTAAAGGTAGAGTTGCAGCTCCAAGTTCAACACGTGTTGATGCTGCTGTCCATCACATCTGTTAGCCAGGTCAGATTTTACCATCTGTTACTGCCCAGTGCACTGATGGCCATCTGAGAAGTGGTGGAGAAAGAGGATCCTTCTCTGATTTCCACAGGAGCAGAGTGAACAGCCCTTCCTCTGCTGGTGGGCTAAGGCACTATGACACTCTCGGGTGACCTCAGGAATTCGGTCCTGGGCTAGGCCTACAGTGAGGAAAAAATTAATTTTGGATCAGATCCCAGAGATGCCAGAGGTCCTGTATCACTTGCCAGGCCTCAAGGATTTTTGTGAGCTTTAGGTTGTGTATATGTCAAGAAAGAAAATAGGGCTTTTACAGTTCTTCTCAGTGCAGAAATGAGACTTTCTAGTTGGAAAGCAAGAACAATCTAGAGAAATGTTGACATTTTCTAGATAATAGGAAAATAGATTTTTGCTTAATGAATACATACAGGAGAAAGCAGCACAGCTCTCTTGAGTCTGTGTTCCATGTCTCTGAAGCAGGGAGAATGCTTGTGAGATTCCTTCTCCATGCTCCGTGTGAGCAGGTGATGACATACATGCTATGGATGTGCAAAGTGACAACTTAATGGCAGCAAGTAATTACATACATGTTTGTATGATGGTGTAAGTGCAGAGGTTGCTGTACACAGCTTCGTAGCTGATTGATTAATTGGGGGAAGCAAATGAGCTGCTAATGGGAGTAAAGGTAATAGGAGTAAAGGTATGAGTTAATAGGAGTAAAGGTAAGAGTTGTGGTTGCCGAGTGCACCAATACCAAGGTGCATTCAGAGAAAACATTTTATTTATACAGTCATTGCAGTCTTATGTTATCTCATTGCAATGATTAAGATATTATAATTAACTATTGTTCATAATGAAGTATTTTAAACAAACCCATAAAAGCAGAGGTATGTCCTAAGGGTATTTAAGGGTATATATTTAATGGTTATATCACTGATATGTGAAAAATCACTCTTTTTATCTTTAATCACTCTTTTTTCACATTCAACTCTTGTTGAATGTTACATTATATGTGACTGTCTGAAATGCAGATGCAAGTAAACAACAAAGTTACTGTGGGTATTATTTTCATTCCTGAATTACACACTCTATCAGCTTCCAAATATTTATTCACATTGGTATTTTTCATGTGTCCATTCCCGTGGTTTTGGCAGTGTGTTCATAGACACTGTTGATGTAGTCATTCAGATTCTGCTACCAAACTGCTTCTGGGACTTCATGCAGTTTGCTTCATTTGAGAGAAACTCAGATAAGTTATATGGAAAATTGATAAATCCCAGAGTACCAGGTTTTGCTGCACATAATGCAGATGTAACACGTGGGACCAGTGAATGATGGTATAGTATTTAGTATTATTAGTACTTTTTTTTTTTCTTTCAGTACTTTGTCTTTTTTTTTTTTTAATGTTTTTAGCTTTTTTTTTTCAGCATTGGACCTCCAGTGTAAGTAGTTGTTTGCAGTGGTGTCCCAAAAAATAAAGTCAGTGGTGAAAATTCTTGTTTTTCTACTAAGTGTTTTAGAACCTTGAGCCAGCTCATTAGCCTTCAGAAACATCCTCAGTCTCACCTTAGAACTACAGTTTTCTCTGTAAGAACAGGAAACTCTTGTCAGAATCTCCTAATGTAGACTTAGGGAGGGTTTCTAGTCATCTTTGAAGAGTGATACTGTTTTCTTGTAAGAAGATTAATTGTATCTAAATTATTTAAACTTTAACCCTTTTAAAAATAAGTACACTTGAGATTAAAATATGTTTTAGTGCTCAGCTATGCAGTTCATTCCAAAGAGTTATCACTTAAAGGCAGGAGAAACAAGCTTTACACCAATTTTATTGACAATAGATGGGAAGAATAGTACCTGAGAGCATTCTATAAGCGGAAATTATGGACTCATGCTGTACCCAAATGTGGTGGTCAAATCAAACATCCACTATTTTAGATGAGAATTACTAACCTTCCTTAATGTTCTGAAAACTCATCATTATGGGGAAAACAGACTGAGTTTCAGACTGTGATCATTCTTCAAAGTAAGAAAACTCTAAAAGTTGGTTTTTCCTCTAAGAAATTTCAGACTGTATATGATTTGGGTAACTATGAGTAACAAACTATTTTAGAAATGAATTTTTTTTCTTCTTTGGGGAAAAAATGTACTTAATACTTTTTGCAAACCCTTCATGTTTCTAGCACTACCTTGATACACTATTTTCTAAACAAGTTACAGGTATAACAAAGGTACTTACAAGTGTTGCTGTGTTTGAGAGATACAGCTTTTAATTTGATTCTGGTTTCACAGAAGGAGTGCTTCCATCTCACAAATTTTGTGTAATTCTGAGACCTGAGAAACTTGCAATCAGTATTTTATCACAGTAAGAGATGTTGCTTTGAAAGGAACTTTTCCTAATTATAAAACTTAGCAAAACTCTCAAATTTTTAAAGTTCCCGAAATTGTGGTCTGTAAGTTTGGTTTCCTTGATAATGTTCAAAACATGAATAAGGTTAGGGCTTTTTTCCCCTTTTTTTTTTTTTTTGTTTTTGTTTTTGGTTTTTTGGGGGGTTTTTTTGTTTGTTTGGCTTGGTTTGGTTTTGGGTTTTTTGGGGTTTTTTTGGGGTTTTTTTTTTGGTTTGGTTTGGTTTGGGTTTTTTTTTGTTACGTCTGAAGGCAGGGCATTCATTGGACCTAAGTAGCATTTATTGAACAGTAATGCGGGGAGGGAAGGAGGGAAGAGAGTTTCGGATATGAATTAAGTCTGAGTTATAGTGACTCATAACTGACAACAAAACACCCAAGAAGAGAAATGAGACAGGATGAGATTAAGTGAGACAAGCTATGAAAGAAGAGACAGATTTATGACTTATTGGCCTACAGATGGGATGAGAAGATATGAGTGGAGAATGAGATCATCAGGCTGAAGTCTGCTAGGGGAAAAGGAGGGGGTTCACAGGACACATCCCAGTAGCCTCCTGTGCATAGTGGGAGGATTGATTTAAACCACAGGAAAATCAGTGTTAAAAATGATACAAACATAGGTTAGATCCCAAACCTCAGAGGGGCTAGATTTTTCTCTCCCTACAGTTAGAAAAACAAAGACAAAACAGTTAGGATGACTCTGAGCCTGCAACAGTACGTGCAGAGCACACACTCCAAGGGTAGTCTCACCTAGTCAACTCATATTGGCCTCCTTTCAGTGTTACCAGTGCAGGGTAACTGAACTCTTTTCAGCAGTTTAGGAAAACTGCTGTATTGCTTAAAATAAAGACAGGAGGCAGAATTTTCACCTTCAATCTAAACAATTCAACAGTTTTCTTAATTAAGATTTGCTTTTCATCCATGAAACTGAAAGCATGTTTCTAAGTAACTACGTCCTTCATGCTAGGCTGCAGCCAAGGCACTGTGTATGGATTATAATTGGTGGAATTGATTGCCAGGTGTGTTTGGGGGAAATTTCAGTTGGCCAAATTATAATCCATTTCAAGATTCAGTATCTTAAAATTCTCACTTAAAAATTGAAAATAAGACCTTGGCCGCTCACAAAGGCCTGTGCAAATCTGTGAAGTTGCTGTGTTACCGTAGCCATGACCCCTGCCCCTTTTCTAATTTTGTTCTTGTATCCTCTGCAGAGAGATGAGGAGAATCTGTTTGGAGAAATGCACTGAATTATGCCCTTTAGCTGAATCTGTAGAATCAGTTGGCAGCCTCTTGAAAAAAATTTTTGTGGTGGAATTTCTTCTTACATCTGATTCTGATAGGAGTGGGGAAGAGGCAAATGTCTGTTTGTCACAGATTCAATCATTTTTGCTCCATAATTTAGCTAAGAATACTAAGGACTCATCTGTGCATGTGGACAGGTTGAATTAAAAGTTAATAAACTTGGTAATGGATCAGTAGAACCTCAGGTGATCAGTAGAGCAGTTCTGATTTGGCTGGAAGTGTGAAATTTCTTTTGGAATAGAAAAGTGAACTGCATTAAAAATTCACAAAACCTCTGTTATTCTCTAACTGTATCTGGAGCTATTTAGTTTTGGGTGGAACTGAAAAAATGGCTTTTTCCTTAGAAAGGTAAAGTTTAAAAATTGTGAAACTTTTTTGCTCAATTTGAGCCAGTGGGCTGAAACAGGATTTGATTAAGCCTCAGTGTGTGTAATACTGTGCATTTTGTTTAATTAGTGCTGATCATTCGCTCCACAGCAGTGTGCATGGAGTCAGAGTTCCCTTCAGGAAGGGCTGGAGCATCTGAGCTTAGTACTGGGACTCATCCCTGCAGCAGGAGGACTGTCAGCTGCTCAGACTGTCACCTGTCCTCAGCCCTGTTTGAACCCAAATGCCTAAGGAAGTGTGTAAGGACAAGGAAATTGTAGATCATATTTCAGCTAAGTGATCTCTTGGTGCTCCCCCACCCCAGAGAAACATGCAGTCAGGCATGAGTCTATTTCTCATTAGCAACTGAAGTGATTTCTGTTCTGTAAACTTGCCCAACCTCCCTCTGAGCCTTGCAGCCTCCCTCGCAAGGAGTCCTACAGCGTAACACACCTGTTGTGAAGAGCCACTTGGTTTTTGTTTGTTTTCAAACTACCTCATGTTAGTTGGAGATGAAAGGATGCCTTATAGAATCTGACAGTGAGACTAGAAAAGAATTTTAAGATTGTATTTTTGAAATGTAGTTTGTGTTTAGGCATTAGGTTAGTGTGGTGGATATAGCACAGTTAAGTAATCCAGGACTGGGTTGCCTTGTGAGTGAAATAAGTATAACTTAAATCTGTGCTTCAAAAGAAGTTAATCTTAGCAGCCATATCAGTTTTAAGCATGGGCATATTTGGTAATAGCAGGAAAACTCCTGATGGGTTCCAGATAATGAATCATTTGAGCATGCATTTAAGTCCTCTGCACATTTCAGACTGAGTTGTGCCGGGATACTGAGTCTGGGTGTTACTCTGTGTGTACCTTTTTACCTCTCTGTGTGTAAAATTTAATCCTGTTGTAACAGGATTAACATTAACACAGTGGGGTTTTTTGTTTGCTGGATAAACACCATATGTCAAAACACTTTTGACTTTGCTGTCCTGTGTTGGATAGTGTTCATTTTGTGTAGAGCCCTGATTCTAATTGGGAGCTTTTTGAGATCAACATCTTCTGGTATGTTTCTGCTTGCCAGTGATAAGAGGGATGAGTGGGAGAGAGAAGTAATGGGAAAAGAGAGGTAAAGGTGCATGAGGAACCCTGAAATCTAAAGAGGATAGGAAGAACATGGATCATCAGTCTGTCACATACTGAGACACAAGATCTCCTTGGGATGGGCTAATAAATACTTCAGTAATTTCAGCTGCCTGAGCCACTGTGTCTACAGACTTGGTTTCCCCTTCATAGCACCTTCTATGAAATAAGAACACAGGAAGAGCTTCAAATGAAAAACAATGGAAAGAGAAAATTATTAAAATTACCATTTGCTCACCAAGTTTTGTAGACTAATTAGATTATTCCTGCAAAACCAAATGACCAGTCAAACAAATACACAAAGTCGTAATAATGGAGATACTGATTTTTACTAAATCGCAGTAGAGTCTTGCTGTTTATGGGAATTTTTCCTTGCTAGATTTCATTTTGAGAAGGTTTCTTAATGCAAATGGACTTTGCAAATCTTAGTCTGCTGAAACTGAATTGTCTTAAAAGTCAAATCTTCTCTTTTGGCAAAATATAATAAATATAATGCATGATATGTCATGACATTACATAACATAACAGTGGTATTTCTAAATTAGTAGAGTTCCATGTTAAAATTCAAGACAACTGTGTATGATAAAATATTTGATCTATTTATATCCTAAATTCCTTAGGAAAATATTAAGCTTGGGAGAAGTCAAAATACCTTATTTTTTATATGGCATAATGGGGCACTGAAAGATTAGGGTCACAATGTCAAAAATTCTGAAGTCCTATTTAGATTGCAGGAGAGAAGACTGGACTTTTAAAAATGCTTAGCTATTGGCCCTGAGCTATTCCAAATATCCAGTCGTAACAATTGGAGCAGGAACAGGTTGATGCTGTGCTCACTTGAAAACCTGTCACCAGTGGTGTCACTAGCAGTGGAAAATAGAGAAGATGTTTTGAAAATCTGTTTCATTGCAGGAGATAAACATGGATGCTGACATTTAACCCAGTGTCTAAGCAAAACATCTTTCTGGGTTTTTGTAAGTATTCTTGATAGACAGAGAGTAAAGGGGAAGGAAACAGAATGACTGAAAAGTCTTCATTAGGATGGAGAGGAATGAGGGCCGCAGGATAGCAGGTGTCAGAAGAAAATACCATGGACAGTACATTGATGGCAGTAAAAGATGCAGCCCATCAAAAGCCATGTCAAAAGTAGCTTGAGGTGCTGGAAGCAGTAAAAAATGGGAATTATTTTTCCCACAGGCGTTGCTGTTGAGCAGAAATTGAAAGGAAACTGTGAGAGTCAATAGATTGAGAAAATGGTCCTGCCCATCATCACAGGAAACCATAAACCTCACCACTGTGGGACAGGAGTGACCAGCAGTGACCAGCAGTGAAGCCTTAGGAACATCCCCATTAGCTGTATTTTTAAAACAAGGTAAGAAATCAGTTGTCCTGGTTTGGGGCAAATTTGGGAGAAAACTTCCAAAGGGGTTCCTCTAGAAAGCAAATTCAAGCGGCCCCTCCCCCAGCTGGTTCAGGAAAAGATTTCCTTGAAGAAAAAAAGTGGAAAAAACTGTTTATTTAACGAGCAAAGCATTCACCAGCACAAAAAATTGAACAATATTAAACAATAAAACCTCTTGCTGCTGCAAAGAGATGACAAACTCAGAAAGTCCCTTCATGGGCTGTAGCTCAGCTCACCCAGTCTCTTATCAGTCCCTCCAGTGCTGGAAATGCCACGGCCCAGGCCCAGCCCAGTGGCCACAGGTGCGAGCTGCCGGTGCTCCTCTGGGTGTTCAGTCCAGAGCAGGTTTGAACAGGTCCAAGAAAAAGAAAAACCACAGTCCAGGGAACTTCTCTGCCTCAGCTAGCTAAAAACTAACTAAAAAGCAAAAGAGAGTCCTGTCCTGCTGTCTGTCTGTGCTGCAGACAACACAGTCCAGGAGCAGGATGCAGGGGAGTGCAGTTCCTGATAACAAACTCCGCGCTTCTTGTCTCCCCCCTTCACTCTCAGAACCTGTCTTAAAGGTGCAAAACTTATTTCTGGGCTAAACAGGCAAATGGGGATACAAGCATCATAAAGTCACCGTAGGACATCAGTTAATATCTGAATTGGATTGGGAAAATACTGTTTTTAATCAAACTGAATGCAGCCTAAGCAAAAAGCCTGAATATAAACTTCTAAAATCAGTGGCTTTATACATTTTCCAGAGGCAATATGTGTCAAGTGTACACCCGATTTTCAGACTGATACGGTAGAAGTGTCTTAATACAGAATACTGAACTAATTCTGTCTGTTCGTTTTCTTTCTTGAAGCTGTTTGCTGCATTTCAGACAGGTTAAAATGGAGTGTTTTTCTGACTCTTGGGACTGACATTCAGCTTGCCTATTACATCTTATTAAAGGCTCTGTCAGGTTTGAAAATCAGAAATGTTCAAATAAAAGCAGTGTCTGGAGAGAGAGGCGCAATATGCTTTCTTTTTCCAGCCTGTTAATAAGTGAGGAGTGGGACGTAAAGCGGGGTTCACTACAGGACGGAGGGCTACTTTAGTCCTTTCTTTAACTGAAAAGAGGAAAAAAAAATGTTTATTTGTTAGAGAACAGCCTGTGTTTGTAGGCACTCAAAATACTGACTGATTTGCTGATGTTACTGACAGACACTGCATGCATTTAATGTCCTTGGATGAGAATTTGCAGTAATTGTGTTTCCCTTTGTGGAGATAATTAAGGCACCCAACAGCTGTCTGGCAAACATTAGCGCTCTACTACCTGTTCCCAGAGGAGCAGAGGCAAGACAGAAGTGATTCGACCTAGTGATTGGCAGGACTGGGTTGTGAATCAAACCTTAACCAAGCCCTGCAGCCAAGGGTGAACACATAGCATTGTACTTACAGCATCTACAGTTGCTACAAAAACCATGGAATTCTTTAGGTTGGAAAAGACCTCTAGGATTGTTAAGTCCAACCATCAAATGCAGATAAGAAAGTAGTTTTTTGTGTGTAGAGACAAAAGATACAGCTGTTCTAAATGCTCTACAAATACATAGTAAGAGGAATCCTCATCACAACACTGCTCAGTCTGTCTAAACTAGGAGGAATCTCCTGTAAATTTATTTTTAATAGTAAGTTAAGGTAAGCTCTGCTCCAGCTGAGCAAGATTTAGACATGTGTCTTTTCTTCTCAAATCAAAACTGTGTATTAGTTAATGGGGACACTTTTTAATTAATTTCTCAAAATGTGTATATTGCATTATTTCACAGAATTATTTAGCTTAGAAGTGCAAGCTTCCCTAAGCCTCGTGGTTTGTGCAGTATCCTCCTTATCTATAAATAAACAATATATGACCTTTGTACTCAGAAGCCTAGTAAAGACCCTGGCAGGACATCACAGAACCTCTTAATATAACTTTCAGCTATTTGTGGGAGTCTGCCTCCGTGTCACTGAGAAACAGAGTTGGAGGTGACAGTTAGGATTTTGCCTCCTCCTTCCGGAAGCCATTTCAGTCATGCAGGCAGTTATGTATCTTACTGTGCATTTATAGCTTAAGGAGTCCTTTCCACTCGGAAATAGTCCTGGCCGCAGCGAAGATGGACATAGAGTGCAGGCAAAGGTACAGCTCTGTTACTGCTTTGAGGTACTGAGATTAAATGTATGTTTACCAGGTTTCTGTTTCAGTGAAAATTACAATAATAAATGTGATTATGTACAGTTCAGTAAAGATGCAATTTAGAATGTTAAAATATTTATGTTAGCTCTCAAATGCCACCCTAAGTAGGTGTTATATTAAAATTGCCTATTAAAACAAAATACAGACTTCCCTTCCCTACTTAATGTCAGTTACTTTATTTCAATTACTGAAAATATTTTGCAGTTGTTTTTATTTTCCTGTTTTTCTCTGCTTACATAAATCAACTTACAAGTTTAATGAATTTATGCTTGGATCCTTCAATATTTACACTTCTATCTGCTTTGATAATTAAAATTAAGAGCAAAATAAAATTTAAAAGTGTAGAATGCAGGCATAGTGTTAACACATGGCCAGAACGCTTTCAGATGTTAATAAATGTTGCACTATTCTGGTGCGTCATATTAATATTTGACGCATATATGTGTTCAACTACAGGAACGCTTTCTTAGCTCTTTTTTTTTGGGTGTCAGACCTCCAGTAAGCTGTTTAACATGAGGGCTTCTCCAGTGACACTTGCTGAAATGGTATTTGTTGGAGTGCATGTGGCAAAGCAGCCACTTGATTCCAGATGTCTGAAAAATGCAACAATATTTTAGGTGAAAGCAGTGTATTCCACTAGCAAAGGTACTGATCTTTTTGTAAAATTAAATTCTGTGTATTTTAGACAGAAGTTGTGATTTTTAAGGTTACGCCTGCATTAGTGGTATGTATTAGTTCATATATTGTTCAGTTTACATATTCTACCTACACCCTTGTAGCCAGATGCAGAGCTGTTTGTGTCTAGTAAGTGTCTACTCTGAGGATATTTTTATCAACGATTACACCAAGGAAACTGAAATTAAAGACTTCCCCATAGACTATGTGGATCATCCACTGTTTTGTTGTTGAAATAATGAATGTTCACTGCAAAACTACAAATGGAAAGTGAGCTGCCATTAAAAGGGAAATTCAGATGTGTTTCATGGATCCTTTGTTTTTCTTGCTTCCTTGTGATTGCACAAACACCATATTTTAGGGAGAGTGAGAGAAAATCCTAAGGGCAACTATCAGAACCAGGACAGAGATTTGGTTTTGTCACTGGTCTCCATGCAAATGGACTTCTATTTCCATCCTTCCCTGCTGCTGGACCTCAAAATGGATTTTGGAGTACCAGAGCTTGTGGCCTCAGTTATGTAGGTACATGTTGTGAGAATTAATAGTACCAGTGGAACTCAGGGTTAATAAATGCTACTATTATTTTACAATTAGGTATTAAATGTTACCTGTATTACCCTCTCAGGACAGCATACTGCACTTCAGGGAAGAAACACATAACATGACTTGAAGAAAATGAGAACATGTTTAAATAGAATGTCTCCAGGATAGTCAAGGGAGAGATTAAACTGGAATTCAGATGAAGTTTTTTGTAGGTACATACACTAGTGAGGAATTACCAAAATGGGAGAGCCAAAGGGGGGTACTTAGCTTACCCCTTTTTCCCTCAATAAAATCTGGGAAGTAAAATTTCAAATGTCATGTGAATATTGAACCCTATTTTGGTTTGCTTTTAGTTTATTGAAAAATAATAAATTATAAAAATAAATTAAATTATTCCAAGGCTTCTTTTTTCCGTCCTGCAGTTGTTGGACAAGGGTTCTTTCAGCAATGTCAAACTGGTTGACTTGTGATAGGAAAACATGCTATGAAATAGTGATAAATAAACAGAACCAGAAAAGTTTTTTGTGTTTGTTCCCCACTAACTTTTTACTGTGCTGATACTCTCAGTGATTATTTGTAATTGTATGAAAACTGTGTCTGTCTGCATGAATATGAGAAGACATGCTTGGTTTAGTTCTGCATATGAAGAAAAGGAACTGCATAAAATATTTTCATTCCTCTTTTTAATTCTTGATTGAAATCCATTGAGCATTGTTACTCTTTGGTGGTAATGCACAGACAAAAGAGCAGACTGTCACCAAAGACAATTCCTTAATTAATATTTCAGAGGATAAAAATGAAGAACATGTTATTTATTTTATGGATATGTGGGTGCGTAGTTAAATGTATATCAGTTATAATGGGCCAAGGAAAGCAGAAAGGAGTCCTTAGTGCTCAGATGGAATGGGAAGGAGGGAACCAGAATGGAGCTGGCTTTGAGATTTGTGGCAAAGGAAGGCATTTCATGTGCAAAGGATCAGGATCCTATTGGATTCCCAGTACTGGGGGCATGAAACTTTAATTTCCTTATAGAAGCAGAGCAGTTTGAAGTAATAGGTATGACAGCTGAAGCTGAATATTGGTTTTCTTTTTGATTTATTATTTATAATTTAAGAAGTTGTTATAATTTATTATATTTTATTTTACGTTATCTTTAAAACTACTAGTTATTATTTAAAATAATAGAGTAAGGTTTAGAATACGGATTTACACAAATACGTATATACCCATTGTAGAAGAAAAATCTGTGAAGCAAAGAAAATAGATTTGGATCACTCCAATTTGACATTGTGTGTGTAAGAAAACTTGGGAGCCTAATTTGTACTGATGACAATAAAAATTATTTTGGTGTGAGAAATGTTATGACCCACCCCTGAAGGCTGAGTAACTGGGGTTCTTGTTAATAGATCCCTTGGGGTGGATTAGAGTGAAATGTGGTTTTAGAGAGATAGACAGCAGGTTTATTTTAGAACCACTTGGTTGCAATGGCAAGGAGGTATGTAGCTGCTTTGGTTAGTATCCACAGAAAAACAGCAATGTAAAATTATGAAGATGTCACTTGAGAAAACATACAAGGAAAAGAAAGAAGGATACAAGTAGGTAGAGGAGAGGAAAGCTATCACCACCCATCAGTCCAGTGACAAGAGTTGATTGTTGCAATTTCAGTGTCTGTTGGCTGAGGTGATGGTTTCAGTCTTGATCCGTGAACCACAAAGTGCAGTGGGTTCAATGTTGAGCTGGAAATGCCTAGGTACCTCCCCTGGGGGCATGGTAAGTGTCACACTGTCTGATACAACACTGTGGATCACAAACAGTTCTCTGGTGGAAGGCCCTGGAATGAGTCTGGGGGCATTTAAGGGATCTTTGATGGTTTCTGAAACCCTCTAAGACCCTGCCTCTCACGGCAGTGCAGTTGAGCTGGTTTACCCCGCCATCAGAAGGAATGAAAACTCTGAGGCCTCCATGTGATTGTCTTCCTCAGGATCAGGTGGAGTTTTACACCTGAGTCCTTGTGTAAGGGAGGACATTGCCATGATCAAAAGCACTATTCCACCTCACAGGATCTGCTTCTTATCGACCTCTTCCCTTATGTGGCTCAAAATCAGCTCGTTGCTAAACAAAGGTGGTGGGTGCTCACCTCCTCTGCCTCTGGGCAGGGCTTCTGCAGACTAGAGGTTTCCCCACCACACACGCAAGAGCTCTCCTCTGCAATGGCTGGGGTGCTCAGCAAAGCACCTGCTCTTTGGCAAATGGCCCATCATTTGAGTCATTAACCCTTAACATTTCAGTCTCTCACATGAAAGAATGTCTCTGAAGCAGTTCCTAGAAAATGGCACTAGCAAGATTAAATACTACTCCTCCCTTAAAGATTAAATCACAGTAAAGCACCCTGTGGAGAGTTTTGCTCTTCATAACCAGACCATGAGTGTTATCACAACTGTCACAGCCCAGGCAAGAGTTCTCCTCATCTCCCTGTGCATGGGGCAAGCCTGCTTAGGCACGCAGACATCATGGGGTATGATTCTTCTGTTCATCTGTGCATTCTCTGTGCAGTGCTTTGAGGAGTAACAAGGGTTGTGCCTTATCAGTGTCTGTGGTCACAGGTGCTCACTAAAAGCTGCATCATGAATTATACCTGAGAACCTTTCCTCCTGGTTTGCTCCCTTTGACTTGGAGGATAGAATCAGGTGAATTCTGAATTATTTAAATATTTTTTTTTAAGCTGCATCAGTACATTTTTTTTCTGGTGTTTTGGTGAGTACTTGCCCTAGCTTGCCCTATGACTATTTTATTAATACCACTTTATGTCACTAGAAATTCAGGGATCTAAGAAAAGTTATATTTTGTTGCCATAGTGTCACAGAATCACAGAATCCTTTAGGTTGGAAAAGACCTCTCATATTAAGTGCAACCATTAACTAAACACTGCCAAGGCAGCCACTAAAACATGTCCCCATCTACACACCTTTTAAATCCCTCCAGGAATGGTGACTCCACCACTACCCCAAGCAGCATGTTCCAATGCTTGACAGTACTTCCCATGAAGTATTTTTTCCTGTTATCCAACCTAAACCTCCCCTGGTACAACTTGATCCTGTTTGTTCTTGTCCTGTCACTTGTTACTTGAGAAAGACCGACCCCTACCTGGCTACTAGCAAGCCCCATAAAAACTCCTTTAATCCTTAAAGAATAATGAGCTTCACCTTGGGCAAGGTGAAAGAACGTGTGAATAATGCAGCAGCTGCTGTAGGCTGACAATAAGTTAAAAAGCAGGTACTTGCTTACCAAAATGAAGGCCCATCTCTTCTTGGAATCAGTGCATTGTGAAGTTGTAGAAGCAGTAAAGCACAATTCAGAATCCATTATGGATGTGCTTTCCTTCTGAATTAAAAGATATTTTGCTAGTGCGAATTTTCAGGTTGGATACTTGTGATGCAAGACTTGATGACAGAAAAGACCATGATTATAATGTGTCCTGCTTATTAAGAGTGGTCATGGTTTCTTGAAGGTAAAATTACCTTCTCAGCAACTTTCTAGTAGAGGAAGATGGTGTGTTCTTACTTTGTTACCAGGGTGCTTGCAGTAATTCCAGATATAGCAAACATTATTGCATCCAAACTGGGATTTTACAGCTAAATTATATAATCTCAAATGCTCTGAAAAACTCTGGTACAACCTTTGAGCAGTCCTGAGGGGCAGTTTGGGATTGTTTCCAGATAACAAAGCATGGTGTAACAGTAGATGATTTTCTCCTACCAGTTAGTCTCTAGCATTCAATGCAAAAGGATTTTTTTGCATCACAATTTATTGGACCTCACAGCAGCTGAGGATACAGTCAGTGTTGAAAGCTCCAAGTTGTAAGTTACACAACTGTTGCAGAGCCCACCAGAATACTCTGTTCTCTATCTTTGACACTGCCATGAAGTGACTGAGATCCTTTATTCCAATATGGACTCTGTTTGGATTTCAGAAAAAATAGTGATCAGATTATTAATGAATAAAATCAAGGCCATGAAGCTATATGAGATGGGTACTTTGGGTTACTACATTGCATTCTGACAAGGCTCAGCTACAATAAGCTGAAAATTTTTACTTTTAATAACATATTGCTGTCGGTATGAAGGTGCATGAGCCATGCTGTTCACAAATACAAGTGTGGCATTCTTTCATAAGTTTTTTAAATGGTCACAGTGAAAATCTTGAGAATCACAAATAGACAATTTCCCAGTATTTTTAGGCAATGATCATATTTTGAACAGCATGCTACTCAAAACAGGCTGTGTCTTGGACATCAGCTAAACAGTAAGTGTTACCAGTTAGAAGATTTCATAGATGAGACCTCATTTTAAAATTGCCTTCATTTAGGTCCATTGTATGAGGAATTGTTTGATACTGGCTTGTGATGCAGGATGTTGTCTCTAACAGCCCACTGGGATTTTCAAATACATCAGTACTGAAGTTTGACAAGTGCTTGTGTTCCTTGAGGCATGGAGAATAAAAGTAATTCTGAACAAAATTCTGTTCTTTATTTCAGTTTCACTGATAACATGCAAATCAGAATCTGTTAACTATTGGCTGTTCCAGATATGATGTCAAAGCCAACAAAGGAGACTTGATGTAGTATGACTCAAAACCAGAAGTATTTTGGTAAGTCACATAACATGCATTAAGTGGTTGAGAAAGTGGTAATTTGTGATAACAGATATTTTTTCTGCTCTTTGTAACTAAAATGTACTTTCAAGAAACATTGCTAAAAAAGCATAGTAGACTGTTCACATTTTGGAAAGTGTTTCTTCCTTCAGAAGCCTAGCATACCAAGCCTCTATACAGGGATGGCTTAGAATGTCTTGCCACAGCCTAAACTTATGGAAAACTCCACAGTGCTTCAGCCTGGCATACTGATTTTGGTCAAGTATAACACAGTGCTCTTCCTACTTGTGCAACTTCCACCTTCTTTCAGAGTTGCTAAGTCACTTGTTTCAGTTAGAACTTCTTTCTTAGTAAGCCTGCATTACCTCAGCACGTCAAGAGGAATATTCTCAAGTTCAAACAACATTGAAGAATATCATCTGCTTAGGGAGTTTTGCATTGCTTTCCAAAATACGTATTGATTGCAGCAGAATTTAAATAAAACAAGTCCCAAAACCAAATATAACTCTTGTGTGTTCACTATGTAAATATGATTTACAGGGTTGTAATCTCTTTCTTGAACCCTTGAAAGCTTGGTTTTTAAGGTGGTAACCATATGGCTGTAATACTATAAGTTCTTAAATGTACTGGTGCTATAATTCTGCATGCATGGTTCTTTTATACCTAGAGGACTCTTTAGTGGTGCTAATACAGCTAACAATACTGCTTGACTTTGTTAAAGCCTACTGATATGTTTATTTGGGGTTGAGAAGTCACACATTTTCCCTTCCCACCAGTAGCAGTCAGCTCTGATGTGTATTTTTGCTTTCTTACATTAACACACATGTGTTACAGAGTATCTGTGCGGGTGATTTTAATTTAAAAAAAATAAAAAAATAAAAAAATAAAAAAAAAAAGGCTGTGTAGCACTTTGTTGTCACTGGAAAGTAAATACAGGTGTGTACCCTACTCAGGGGAGGCTCCATATGAATGTGTAGGTGTCACCCAAAGGTAAATTGCATATGCGCCTAAAGAAAATTTCTGAAGAGAAAATTATCTTATATTGTCATGGGCTCCTGTCCCATTTTCATTAATGTCTCAGATTTGAGAAACAGCTGAAACAGAAGCTGTATCTTTACTGTAATACCTGGGTGTGAGACAGAGCACGCCCTTTTTGAAGGAGTAACTCAAATAAATTCTTACTTTTCCACTCAGAGAACTCTTGTATATACCTCCCATCCCCATTTTTCTCCCCAGAGTTTATCATCTTTTATTCAAGAACTGCTGTTCTGTATCCCAGTTTGGGCCAAGTAATAAGTAAATACTAATGACATTCCCTTAATCATTGTATCTTGCTGCTGACATTTACATAAGGAACAGATGATGTCCAGTGTTGCACCACTGTCAAGGTATGGAAGAGTCTTCCTTCACTTTCTGGCTTTCCTGATGTTGTTTCAATTCTAGTTGACATTATGTGTCCTCTGGACTGGTATGCACATGCTGTTCCCTGCCTGTATGTGTTTGATCTGTTTATTAGAGCCACGGAAGACATTTTTTTCTGCACCTCAAAAAAATACTTCTTGGCACTACAGCTGGAGGAACAGATATCCACCATAATCTGGGATATGGCAGAAACAGCAGAGGCCAGCTGAAGGAGGGATTCTCAAAATCTTGATGTGTTTCTCATGGTACTTGCATGAGATAAAAGCATCTGCAAAATGGTTCCCAATGCATTTGTCTTCTGCAAGTGCAGAGCCTGGGACAGAATTGGAAACAGCTGTAACCCCTGCCTCAAAGAACTACAGTGCAGATCCTTTTCTATAGGAATGCTATCCCAACAAAGTTAATTGGGCAACTGATTAAGCATTAAAATAAGGTATTTTAATATACTCCTGATCTAAGGTATTAGTATTTTATTGTCATTATTTTCTTCTGACAACCACATATGAGCATTTACATTAGAAGTGCATCAAAAAAGGTCATAGTTACTTAAATAAATAATGTTGGTATTTTACAAATGAGCAATTAAGTTATGAAAGAAGCCTCTTTTTATATAACTGCTGGCTTTGATCCTTCTCTGCATTATTTAAGACCTAAGGCTCCAGAGTTAATTCCTGGTGTCAGATACAGAGTGTAGCTCTGCTGTGGTAAAGTGTTGTGTGACCTCCTGGACCAGGGAAAGGGCAGGCTGCAGTCTGATAACAGTAGGCCCTGCTCTTCCCTGGGGTGGAATTCCTTGCTTGTCTTTGCAGCCTCTCTGTGTGCTCACTCCCATCCTTTCCTGCACAATCCCTTTGGCACTGGTTTCCTCTGGTTCCTGCCACAAAAGTCTGTGGTCACAGCAAAATATGTGCCTTCTGCAATGTTTGATTTCTGTCTTGGTTACCGTCTTTTCCAAGGCTCTCAATACATTTGCTGCCTCCCTTCCACCTCCTCATCTGTATCTCCAGGTCTGAAAACTGCCTGCACAAAACACTTGACTGGATATAGGTGCCATCATGTGTCACCACAGACAGGGGAGTGGTTAGCCTGTGTTCTGAGACTCTAAAGGCCAAGTGGAAATCTGCAAGTGGGAATGTCCCTTTGTATTACAGTTTATCAGAAAGGGATTCCAGGAGTTAGAAAAGAATTCCCGTGAATTCGAATTGCATTCATTTTTAAAAGAGAACATGAGTTAGTGTTTACTGTAAAGGTTTTTTTTACTACAGACTGCAAAAGGAAGGAAACAAAATATTTGAGCTCTCTCTAAGGCAGCTACTTTCTCTGTGCCTTTTTCTTTCCTCTGTTTAATTCTCAGTACCTCAGAGGCAGTTTCCTCCTTTAGCAGAGACTGTGACCTTAAAAATAGCTTGCTCCAAAGTAAACAGAGAAAAAACTTACTTTAATTGTTTCAAATATATGGTAAGTAACCAAAACCATGTCCATGCTAAAGCTGAAATTCACAGTCTTTTAGAGCTGCACCGGGCCTTTTGTTTCCCTAAGCCTTTGTGTTCATCTGGCCTCTGTCTCCAAAGACATTGGTAAATCTTGCAGTGCCATTTCTAAGTAATTTGTCTCTACCTTTACCACTCTTGCAAAATGTTTAGAGGGGACACTTTCTGTTTGGATGAGGGCCAAGTATGGCACCCAGCACCTATGGAAGTAGTGATCCCAGGCTGCTTCTATGGCATTCTGATGGCTGGGACATCACAGCTGTCTAGGCCAGCTGGAAGAGTTGGTGATTTATGGAACAGAGAGCTTGTTTTGTCACTTTTGCTGCTAGCTGTAGGCCTCCATTCTCTGGTCCAGCTGCAGGAGGAGGGAGGCAGGACCCTTCTGCACTGGGGCTGTAGCAAGCCACATCCATAGGGCTCTCCTGCCACCCCTGCCTCTTCTGCCCTCACATCTGTCCACATCTGGACCAGAGCTTGCAGTTCCTACAGAAGCATTTTCCAGGAACAGGACTTACCATCAAACAGATTCAGTGGGGGGGTGAACCAAGTCCTGACCTGTTCAGTAACAAGGCTGGTGTCCATGTGTTAAAGCAGCTGTGAACAGCTGTGCTCTACATTTCACTGAGGAGCCCTTGGTATTGTGTAACCAGTAAGGACAAAAGGACAGGAGAAAGGACATTCAAGTCTGCAAATTAAATCCCTTATGACAAGCAAGTATTGCAAAGGGGTATTTTCAGAGTCTGGCCGATGCCCTTGCATGGAAAAGTTGGTCAGGTGTTACAAACACCTCTCCCTGGACAGAATTGTCTCCTTATCTTGCTTAGGAGGGTTTAAAACTGGTACAGATGCAAGAGTAACAGTCCATTGGGTCTCTCACAAACAGTCTACTTCTGTAGACTGTCTCAAAACACAGGTATTCCCTTTACTTTTCATCTTGCAGAGGGGATCTTTCTATCTCTAAATATACCAGCAATATCTGTGTGGTGTAGCAAATATGTAGTCACTTGAATATTTTCCTCTGAATATAGTCAAAAAGCCTTCATTTATTTAGGAAAAAAATATGTATTACAGTGTTTTGAAGCCTCAGAAGAGGACTAAGAAACTTTTGATTAGCACTGACAGCTTGGTTCCTTTGGTGTAGGGGAAAGAGGAACAGTTGAAAAAGGAGCAGGGGGAAACGTCAAAAGAACGTTTTTGTACTTTTCCATCTAAGGTGCAGCAGGGTTTGGGAAGGTTTTCTTAATCCGTTGTGTTAGCCTGATCCACAGGGAACTCATTTTGAAATTAAATATACCAAAGCATTTATGATTTACAAGGGGGGGTGGGGGAGAAGCCTTAAAAAATATCTTGTGTTTGATCTATTTGTCACTATGAAAATATTGACAAAAAGTAAAAGAATGGCCTTCATTTAGCTTATTATTCTTGGCTTATTTTAAGGCTTTCTTATTAAGGGCAAACTCCCATTAAGATGTGAGATTAACTCTTTCACACTTGCAAAGGAATAAAAAGTTCAACAGTTACATCAAACTGTAATCTATTCTAAAGTAGGTAATTCCTACTCTAAAGTACATAGTGTGGCTGAGAGGTATGCTTTTGAAAGTAAAAAACATATATGGAATAAGCTCTGCAGAATTTATGCTGCAAAATATCTTCAAAAAGCAGATTTTGTGTAAAAACAGAAATACAGTGTTAATGACACAGTTCTTAAAGGATTTCCGAAAAGAAATACTTTATGGGGGGAAGAAGAGAGCATGAAGTGTTAACTACAGACCCAACACAAGGGTTCCTGGGACCTTAGCTTCGTCCTCTCACAGAAAGCTCTCCTTGTGGAGTGTGCATTCCCTGGCAGTCAGCGAGCCCTCTGGGGGCCTGTTTTGAAAGACAAGTGCTCCCAAAATGGACAAAGCAATAAAGAAACTGGAATTGGTGCAGCACAGCAGCTGCTGATCCAGCCAGGCCGTGCCACTATCAGTTACCCTGGGAGCCCAGGGCTGGGTTTGGGGGCAGTCACTGTCACATCAGTAAGAGCTAGGTTGAGGTCTGTGCCAGAACTGCACCTTAGAATGTACCCAGAGAGGGACCCAGGGCACGGCCTGGAGGTGGCCTGCACCAGAGATCAGGTCTATGGCCCAGCCTCCTGCCCTGCCACTCGTGCTACCTGTGCTCATTAGTTCCAAGGACTCTTAGGTAGCTAGAAACTCATTAATGCTGGCAGGAGAATGATTACCTAGCTCTGGGTTAGTAATACAATGCGTCATGTTGCAGAACAGCCAGACCTGAAGCTTAAGCTCTCTGTTATCACTTCAGAGAGACAGATGTTACTACTGCCAGCCCATAATTCCTAAAAGAAAATGCTAATTTAAACTACTTACTCTGTTAAATTCCCATTGAATTAGCATTAGTAATGAAAACAGTTGCATTGTTATCACTCTAGTATCTGAGGAGGCTGTTGGCCAGAATGCCATATGAACAGGAATGTCTGTTGGGATATTTAATTTCATCTCCCATAGCAATGTGCGATTGTTCTCTTTTGTACATCTTCTGTTAACTCTTAGTGGTCTGGGTAATGTTTTGGTTCAGGCAGAAGTCTCTCCAGGCCAGCACAAAGTACACAGTAGTGAAGTCCCTGTCTGAAGAATGGCAGTGTGCAGGGACAGCAGAGTTAGCATTCCACTGCAGTGAAACAAGATGTTCACAATTTCCTACCCAGAATTTCCCACCAGGCTCTGGTTGTATCTGCAGCCAATACATCTCCATGTAACCAAGAGAGAACTTTAGGATTGTTACTCACCTGATCCTGCAGAGACATCCCTCCTTGGAGGCTGTTTGCTCAGATGTGCAGAGGGTCCTTTGTGAGCCTCTCTCACAGCACATTTCACCTGATTTCAAGTGTCTCAGTGGGCGCAGAGCTCTCAGCACTTAATGCTGTATCCTTGCAATACTTATATTATGCATCATTGTGCTTTTATTGGAGCCCAGTCAGGAGACACAGGTTCAGATTGGTTTGCCTTGGGAACCCAGAACGAAGTTAGAGGTATAGGAGGTATTGGTAATAAAGCTTATAAAAGGCAGCAAGCTTGTGCTTGGAGTTGTGAACCAGAAATACCACCTTCCCCACAAAATTCCTTTGGTGTGCATGATTCTCTTTTTTTGCCTTTGGCTTCTTTTGTGTTGTAGTATTTTGCATCTTTAGAGTTGTGGGGTGGATTTCTTTGTCTCAGGAACCAGCAATATTTAAAATATAGGGGGACATTGCTTTATTAAAGCAATTCTTTCAGTTGTCACGGCAATTTGGCTTCCATAAATGATGAAGAAAGAAGGAATGTGTGTAAAGAGATACATTAAGTCATAATGGTGAATACAGTTTTTCTTAAACTAACAAGGAAGAATTCTGGGGTTTGTTGCTGTAGTTCATTTTATCTAGGCGATTTTTTACTTCAATATTCTCCAGGTTTGGAATCAAAAACTGCAGCCCTTGTATGTTCACAGCTGTATCAATCCCAGTTTCTCTTGTCTGTGTAACTGTTAAGTTCCTCCATTAGAATACCTATTAAGTCAAAATCCGACAGAGAACTATATAATAAAAAAAACAGATGTGATACTTTGTGATTCTTCCCAAAATAATTTTCTGCTCCTGCTTTCCCAAACTTCCCTCAGTCAGATAGGCAGAAATGACAGCATAGTGGGAATGGTTCTGTGCCCCCAAGGTGATCTGCCTGACCATTTTATACAAATGGCTACTTTGCTTACACCTTTGCTCAGTTAAAGGATAATTCTTGACTTGGGGAGGCAGGGGATATTATTCTAGAATCAGCATACGTGATTTCCAGCATTTCCTAGTGGCTAAGGAGTAATTCACCAAAGGAGTGGAACCCCAGAGAAGAAAAACGTGCTGACAAAATTTAGGATTTTTTTTCTCTTTCTCTAGGGATTTAATAGTAGATTAAATAGTAAAATTCTTTACTGCTCAAAAATTTTTCTACACTTAAGAAAAAAAAGCGTATCAAAGAAATGTACCATAAGTAACACACTTAATCTTTTTATTCCCATTCCCTGATTTTCAGTATGGTTTCGAAACCTTTTTCCCAATATTTGCGGGTTGGTTTTTAATCCTTATTCTCATCTGTCTGTAATCATCTCACTTTACCTTTCTCTTTTTCTGCTTACAGTCCTTTACTTTTCTTCTGCTTCCTTCATGCCACCTCTCTTAGGTAAGTCAAAAAAGGAACAAATGTGCCTCTGCCACCCCTCCCTACTATCTTTATTTAAAATGAAGTGGAACTGGAGACTGTGTAGACTTCTGCTTTACCTATGTCACCAGGTGAAACTTAGTATATTCTTCCCAGGAGCACATGCAAACATTTTTTTCCTAATCTTTGTTTTGCTGTGTTTAAGTTTGCAGCTGCTGGATTCTACTTTGAGTTTCACGTTCAAAGGCATCCAGACAGTCTTTGTGAAATATCACAGAACCCACTGAACTTCACCTGGGTTTGCAGGGAAGTTTTGTCAAGCCACAAGTTTCCCACACTTCCAGTGTAAAGCCTTGTGTCAATTCAGAGCTCTTTTCTCCCAGCTCAGATATCTTAGCGATATCTTAACTCTGAAGGATTGCAACCTATGGGGAACTTCTTCCTAAACTTTGACCTGCTTTCAAGTTTGTAACAAAACTAAGAACTATTTCCACAATTTTTGGGGTTTGTAACAAAAGCAAAGGACAGCTGTAATCCAGGTTGATTTTAAATCCATGGCTTTAGAGATGGGTTTCTGGAAAATGTGTGTCAACTACAGGCTAAATTCTTCCCTTTTCTGAGAACATTTTACCCTGCTGTCCCTGGGGGCTCAGAGTTTTTTCTTTTAACAGGGTCAGGCTTTCTGCCATTTCTTCCAAGAGATAAAGTTTCAAAATACGCTTCTTCCAACTGCTTTTCCAGATAGCTGGTTCACTCTGCTGCCTGCACTCTGGGAGGGGTCACCTATCCTTGGCTTTTGAGGGCCAGCCCTGCCCCTTAAGTCTCCTCTTCCTGGTCCTTTGAATGTCAAGTAGCAGCATCCCACTGGAGAACGAGTGGAATAAAGGGAACAGAAATGCTTTGGCCTAAACTCCTCCAGCTTCAATGTACCTGTGTGATCCTGTGTATTCAGCATGCCTTTGTTTAGGAATGTATCCCTCCTACTTTTTTTGTTGGTTTCATTTCAACATTACAAGTCCCTCAAAATCAGAGCTGCATAAAAATTAATAATGATGATTTTTTCTGCATTATATAATTCCAGGGTGTTGGGGGTTTTTTACATCAGTCAGTCTTTCCAAGTACACCACTAGCTCAGCTGCTTTGTGTATTCTGTATCATTAAAAAAAAGTAAGTAAAATCCCCTCAGCCATTTTTTTAATTATATCATAGTTTTTCTGAGTTAGAAAGTTGTAGGTTTTGGTTTTTGTTTTTTGGGTGGTTTGTGTTTTCTTCTCCTCTCAGGAAACAGTGTGAAATCTCTAAACTGGTAATTTGGCAGGTACTTAATTTTTTTATAAGTAGCATGTGCTTTGCAGTTTTTCCTGAAGATTTACATATTTGTTTCTTAGGATCTATCAGGTGCTAATACTTTTACAAGGAGGCTGGTGGACACACACTTGAAGAAAATATGTGCTTATTAGTTCTTGGAGCTTTTTGCTTTTATCAGCTCTGGTGTTACTTTGTTCAGCTCTAGCTGTCCCTTGCTTATTACACTCAGGACAGTGAAATTTGAATCAAAAGTTGCTTGCAGAGATGGAGGTGTAGGCTCCATTCTTTAAGTGTTCATTTGCTGGTTATGTTGCAAGTGCTTTCAGAGCTGTGCAGAAGACTGTGAAGTTCCTGTGAATTTCCTGTAATAGGAAACATTGGTGTCTGGACTTTCAAGGGAAGAATGTGGTTAAGATTACAGTGACAGAGTCAATGGGTAGTCCTGAGTCCATGTGGCTCCCAGAAAAGAGTGTCTGCTCAGATGGGCGATGAGCTGCGCTTGCCACAGTCAAATGGGAAAGGGCTACCCTGGATTATATTTTTGCCTGCTCAGTGGCCAAATGCTGTCAGGTGGCTCCTCAGTGCTGCTTGGCTTTAACTTTGCTGTAAAAGAAGATAAAGGGTTTGCTTAAAAGCTGGGCCATCCTAGAGCTGCGTGCTCCTTTCTTCCCCATGGGTCACTGCCTTTCCCTCAGCACGTTCTCATTGTCCTGTTCAATGAGAGTTACAAAATGTCTGCCTCACTCCCACTGCCATTTTGTAGCCTGATTGTTGGGTAGTTAAGACTGTGTGAAGTGGAAAATAAACAGCGTGGTGTGGGGGAGATTTCAAAAGGAGCACCAAATCTGCATGTTTTGTTTAGACATTTAATTGTTGCCGACTGGCTGCGTTTAAACAAGTGACTTTACAGTGTCTGGAAGAAAACAGGCTCCCAAATTTGAGGAACTGACCTTTGTTGATGCCATCAACTGTTCTTTTTTATTGACATAAACGTGCTGCTGGCAGGGTCTCCCTGTAGCCGCAGTCTCTCATCCAGCCCTGAGTCAGAACCTGCTTGCACTGTACTGGACCACCAAATTACAGCACTGTCATGGTTTAACCCCAGGTGGCAGCTCAGCCCCGCTCCCTCACGTGCTGTGGGTCTGGGCAGAGAATCAGAAGGATAAAAGTGAGAAAACTCATGGGATGAGATAAAGACTAAAAAGATTAAGCTAAAATGTGTGCACAAGCAAGGCAAAACAAGGCATTCATTCCCCTCTTCCCTTGGACAAGCAGGTGCTCAGCCGTGCCAGGAAAGCTGGGCTCCATCACAGGTCACAGTCTCTTAGGAAGACAAACACCATCACTCCAAATGTCTCTCCCTTCCTCCTTCCCCCAGCTTTGTATACAGGAGTGACACCTTATGGTCTAGGATGTCCCTGTGGCCAGTTGGGGTCAGCTGTCCTGGATGTGTATCCTCCCAAGGCCTTGTGCCCCCCAGTCCCATCACTGGTGGGGTGGGAGAGGAGCAGAAAAGGCCTTGGCTCTGCACATGCCTAAACTAAATAATAACTAAAACATCCCTGTGCTATCAGCACTGTTCCAGCACAAATCCAAAACACAGCCACTACCAGCTACTGGGAGGAAATTTAACTCTACCCCAACCAAATCCAGCACAGCCATTTATTCCAAATATTATTTGCAGCCCATTCAATAACAAAGATTTGATTGAGAAAATATAGGATATTTAAAAATAAGAACCTTCAAAATAGCTGTAATTAAGCTTCTCCTATACAGCAGCACATAACATTGTTCAGGATAAAAAAGGCAGCAGGGTAAACTACAAATATGCTGAAATCAAGCTAAAAATGCATTATAGGAATTGAAGGGATACTGTGGAGTTGTTCCATTCGTCCTAGGGATGCAGAACTAGCTGTGTGAGGAGCAAAGTTAGTGGCATTTACTCTGTTTCTCTATGAAATGGTCTGGTTTGTGTATGTAATATGGGCAAGGGGGATGGGGAAGGGCACTTTACATTCGCAGGAGGGTGCAAATTCAAAGCTGTTTAGAATTCTGCAATATCTTAATGATAATAGTTAATCCCGGTATCAGAACAATACTTCTATTTTTTAAATGCAATCAATCAATCAGTCATTTTAATACATTGTACCCTTGGTGCCAAACACCTCAGAAAATTATGTCTATGGCAGTAAAAATAAAGCATCTGAAAACCCTTCTGTAGAGTCATTCTTCTCTTTTTTCTTACCCATCTAAGTACAGTAAAAGCTTTATACTGCAAGAAATATCTGGAATTACATAACAAGGAGTAAATCCTCCAAACAAGACTGATTAGCATGCAGGGATTGCCATCATGAACTGAGCAAGGAGGGACAGAGAAACTGCCCCACCTGACGAAAGTTCTCTCTGAAAATACAGCATGTGCTGTTTTGTTCTTGGGGTTTGGTTTTGACTTTTGAGGTGGGAGTTGTGTACTGCCTTTTAAGAAGATTACAATGAAAATTGCTCCTTTGTGTTTACTTCTCAGGAAGGTGTCCTGTGTCTACCATGCTTTTACAGAAAACTGTTCATATAGAGGTGATGAGGTTATAGATAATTCAAGTTCAGTTTCTGCCTCTGCTGCAGTGATTCACACAAAAGCACAAGAGAGTCTTGTACATCTGTTCCTCATCTGCAAAATAAGGATGAATGCTTCTTTATCATTAGTGCTTGTAAATTACTTTGAAGTTCCTCCAGTGTGCTTCAAATATATCTGTTACTGTTGTTAGTGATAAAAATGTGAAATATATAACTCAGACATGTTAACAGCATATTAACTGAGAAGATTTTTAACATAATTTGAATATAAAAGTATCAGCACCCTATTCCAGCAAATAACCAGCTACAGTGAGAGCATACCTTTACATCACTTCTATTTTCACTTCCACATGGGTTTTCTCAAGGGTGAGTTTTTTTTGTGGGCCACTTATTTTCTGAGACTGACCCTCAGTCTTGTATTGATCAAAGGCTTTGCTTTTTTTATATAGGATCAGCAAGAAACAGTGTTTTCAGTCGTGAAACTGGTAGGACCACTACACTGGACCAAGAAGTTAAAAATTAATTTCAACCATTCTTGTTGCCCCAAGATAAATGAAGGGGGAAGTTTTGAAAGAGATTTTTGGTTTCAGTTGAACAGTAGCCTGCACAAATAGGTATTTATATAACAAAAAATAACTCAATGAAAGCAAGTTTAGTTGAGGTAAAATTGGAACCAAAAGCACAGATGATCTGGACACAGATCATAGGTTACAGAGTTAAGACATCTGAATTTCTATTCAATTCTCTGAAGGTGTAACTAGGAGTTGATACGGTTTGCTTTCCTCTTCCAGAAGAGCTTTTTTTATGTGATGTCTGAAATCTGGCTTCCTTAGGGGATTAATAAGTGTTTTTCCAATAATTGAAAATAACTGCCTTGAAAATACAAGGCAGCTTATGATAGTCCTTCCTAACCTTATGCATTCATAGCAGCAATACTGTAATTAGTGATTTACAGATGTGAGTGCATCCTTCCTAGGGACAGCTGTCCCAGCAATCAGGATATTTGATTCAAGACTTCTTTAAATCATTTGCCTTGATACCTAAGGCAGTATCTGAAAGGATTTTTTTTTTTTAAGTAGCAATAGATAGGGCTTGTATTTTGTGTTTGTCTGACCCCATAGGTCTCCTCCCATTACGTGTTTCATTTTGATGTTGATACACATGCTTTTGTAAATTATTGCACATTTTTATGTCAGATATATTTATAAGTATATATGGGTTTGGTTTACTATGCTTACATGGCACAAATGAAAGATCCTCTTATAGGGTTTGTGGTTAGTGCATGTTGAATTCATGCTGCCATTCCATGCATTGCTTGAGTGATCGAGGACAGAGTGCCACAGCAGGGAATTATCAAATGTCTGATTCTCTTCTCACCCTTTTCTGAAAAGGAGATGTTGGATATAGGAAGAGCATGGCACTTTAAAAACTTCAGTTGTATTTAAATATTTGAAGCACCATGTGTGCAAAATATACCATATATATATATATATATACACAACAGAGTTGTTTTAAGCTCCAAAACACATTAACAACCTCCATGAAATATCTCATATTCTTTCATTAAGTTCTTGAGATTCTTTTTTCTAATTGAATTTTTTTATTATTATTTTGAAGTAAGGCCTTTCTCCTTTGAATGTAGATTGCAAGTTTTTGCAAGTAGTTCACAAGCACTTAGTTTGCCCAGTGTTTGGATACCAAGGCAGTAGGAATACAAGCTAGTGCCAGATGAATGACAGCTTTCATTCCTTTGCCATAGTTAACAGCAAAGGTTCAGAAGTTGTCATACCAGCTTTTTAAACAAAATTGTAAAACTTGCAGTGCCCATGTTTCCAGAAGCAAAAAGGCTTGCTAACATTCAGCATCAGCTCTGTTAGGCTTCCTGTGGTGCTGACTTTTTACATGGCTATTTTGTATCTGATTATTGCTTCTTGACATTGCTTTACCAGAGTCATTTATTTAAAATAACTCAGGGGCAAAACCTCAAGCAAATGACAGTATTTTAAGATCCTTACCATTGTTTCCCTTTGATATTAGACACCTGTTTTCATCTAGCAAGAAGGGTTTTTTAGCTTCTAATTTATTAGGTCGCAGTTGTGATAACGTGAATCGATCTACTTAAGGTTTAGTCTGGTATCCTGCTGCAGCTATAGGCCTTTAAAAATTATGTTGCACACAATACTTGTCTTCATATCTAGATTGATGGTTTTGGGGGGACAGCCCTTCCTGAGAGCGTGTGTTATTCGAGAAGATAGAAATTAGTTATTTGTGTATTCCCACATGCCTTATTAAAGCAGCCCAGTGTATTATGTTCCTGTCTTACTCTAGATGTTACAAAATACTTAGTCTGCTTACTTCATCAGTTACCATGCAGTGTGGATAGCTGAAGTCATGACAATCCTGTTCATCCTTTCAGTTCTAATACTTGGTAGTAGGTTATGTTTATGTTAGAAAGATCATAGTTTTTCTTACATGAATTACCAAGTACATGAATGTTGTAATTGTTATTCAGAGCCTAGATGATTCATTATTGATAGAAAGTGGTGTTCCTTTCTTAAAGGAAAGGGCTGTTCATTTGAAATGTTCAGTGTTACAGTTGTCTTTCTGATTAAAATGATTTGGGGTTTGATTTTTTTTTCAGCAACTATGGATCATTCTAGCAAAAAATATTGGTGATCCACAACAGGGAACTCTCCCTATCAAATATCTAGATTACAAAGTGTTCTGGGATTATCATACCCCCATATGGTCTTAGAGAAAAAATTACTACCCTGTAGACTTGGTATGTCCCAGTTTATCATCCACATTTTGTTTAAGAGAGTGTGGCTTTTTTTTGTTTGCTTTTATAAAGGTGCTTTCTATGTACTGTTGATGCTGCAAGACAGAAATTAGGAGACTTGTATATTAGCATTTTCACAGCACAATAAAAGATTGGGGAAAATGTGTTTGCCAGCAGAACTGGTATCCAAAATTTATGTATGTATAATATATGAAAATACAATGAAAATATTTAAAATGCAAGGAAATAATTAAATGTAGTGGGGAGACTTAAGCTTTTAGATTTCTTAAGTGTTATATCTTTCAATATTTTACTTACTGTATAAATTGGGGGGGCGTTTATTTGGGATTATTTTGGGTTTGGGGAGGTTTTTGTTTGTTTCAGGTTTTGGGGGTTTTTTTGGTGTTTTTTTTGGGGGGGGGTTGATGTTTGGTTTGGTTTGGTTTGGTTTGGTTTGGTTTGGTTTGGTTTGGTTTGGTTTGGTGGGTGGGGTTTTTTCCTTCTTGTACTTGCTTGCATATGTATTTTACAGGCTCTGATTTTCTGGTCAGTGCAGACAGAATTACTTGATGCTGAGAACCTTGTTAATTTTATGGCCCATTTTCACATGGAGATCAGCTTTTATTCCCCCTCTCAGTCTTTATTCTTGATTCAGTTGTTAGTAAGGTTTACTGAGCAAAAACACTGGGTCTGTATTATGGGAAGAAATCTAATCAATGCAGCACCAAGGGACAGTCCTTCAGAGTCCTTCCTATGGCTGTGAGCCAGACTAGAGGTTACTACAAGGTTACTCTGTCTGACTTCAACCAAAATACCCATCTAGTTCTGAAAAGGCTGCCAGCCACCCTGAACATGAGTAACAGAAGCCTCATTAATATGAGCTCCCAATATACATATACACCTGTTCTACCAGCCCCCAGCACAGAGCCTATGTTTCCTATTTTAAACACTTTGCATGGCTGTCTGCATTCCCTGCTGTCTGCAGTTGCTGTGTTGTGGTACTGCAGGGCAGCTCACAGGCGGTACCTTCAGGGAATGCAGGAGGCTAAAGAAAGTGGTGGCAGATGTCAGTGGACCTTGCCAAATGCTATCTTTCAACTTAGATTGTCTGAAAGATTCACTGGCTAATCCAGACTTTGTGATACAGAAGTATCCTCATTAGTCATGGCTTTAAGTGTGCATTTCTTTAATGCCTGCTTCTTTTTCAGGTATTGTTGCAGAGAATTGCATTGACATATGTGTAGGAAATCTTTATTTGTTTTGCAAGACTCTGCTTCCTAGCAAACCCCAGCCCTCCTGTATGCAGAGTTTAACTCTTCTTAGAGTTGAATTATTAGAAAGATACAGCACTTCCTTAGGGCTTTTACCTGTTTTGGCTCTGAGTTCTAATAAATCATTTTGGCAGCAAAATGACTCTAAGATAAACTTCTCCCCTTTGATGAAATATTTGTTCAGCACATTCTACAATATAGTTTATGTCAAGAGTTATACGTCTTCCTTGTTAAAGACAAAAAACTAAGGATCAAAACCATTATTAGACACCACTGCTGATTCAGCAGAGACACAAAAATTTCACATATCTAGTAAGCCATATATTTTCTGGCCACCTCACTTGGTTTTCCTGACAAACACATTGGGAACTACCTGCCAGTACTTTTAGCCCATGCCATATTTTGTGTAAAAGAGCAGTAAGCTCTTAAGGAAAGTATATTCTTCCCCCAAGCTGGTCCTGAGGAGCCTCAGGTGCTCTTACTTGTACACTGGTGGTTTCCAGGGAACACCCTCTCCTTAGTTGTGTGGCTCCTGTTGCACTATGAGTGGACTGAAATATCTGCAAGCAGGCACACCTGCTGTTGCATTCACAGTTTTCATAATTGTTCTCACAGGGACTCATTGATAATGCCTGCATTTTTGTTTTGTTTCTAAAAGTTTTCCATGGAAATTTCTGGTAAGGTATGAATCCTAGCACCAGGTATTGATGGCTAAGGGGAGGCTGCAGTTCTAGTGGCAATGAGCTGTAGTGAATCAGAGACTCTGAAGGAGCTTCATTAGCTCTGCTTCAGTTTCAGCTCTTCTCTGTCTGCAGTGATGTACTTCGTGCCCATACCATGTTGCAGCTTTTGATTGTGAATTGTAGCCCTAGAAGCACGTGGCAGTTTCAATATGCATGTATGTTAAACAAAACTTTGAGAGAAAGAGTCTCCTCCGTGAAAACTCCTAAGAATGTAAGAATTCCGGACCAAAGAAGGGTCTTTCTGGCCTACTGTGCTGTTTCCAGCAGTGATTAGTAATCTGTGCCTATGGAAGAAATACAAGTGCTAAGTATATGGAATAAATAGGCAGAAGTGTTGTGGTTGATGAACTCAGTCACTGCATGTGGAAAAATCCCCCTGGACTGTAGGTGCAACAGGTCAGAGAATTCTTAGGCAAAAGCCTGGATTTGTACAGTTGGATCCACGGTCACATATTGGGCATAGGGACCAGCCACAGCACAAACACCAGACAAGTCTGGGACTAAACCCACGGGTTTCAGCTGTTTGAAAATAATCTATTTGTAAGGGCATTCATCTTCAGTGACAGTAAATACAAGAATGTTCAAATGTAATTAATTACTAACTTACTCTTAATAACTTTAGCAACCTGCTTCTTTCAATAATGGATTTGATTTGTCTGGGTTCTTTTTATATTATTTCAGCATAAACCCCATTTCTTTAGTCTTTGTAGGTGTTGGACTTGATAATCCTTGAGGGTCCCTCCCAACTCAACATATTATGTGATTCTGTGTTTTGAGGACTTGGATTATAGAAGTTATTTTCTGTTGCTAGTTTAAGTGGCATCACTTCACAAAAATTTGCATTTTGCACAAAAGTGTTTTAGTAAAGTTGCAATCAGGCTGTAGAGCTTATGGGGACAGGAAATAACTGTAGTTATTACACCGCAAATGTCTTTTGCAAAGATTAAGTATTCCAGAAAAGATTAATAACCAACTCTTTCCTAAAATGGAATCAGTGGTGCTATTTTGTGGAGATCCTACTTCCATGGGGTTCCAGTCAGTCATGTTGATGGGATGGAGGGTTAATCAATCAGAAAGATAATTTCTCCTTTCTTCCCACAAAGGAAATATTTTGCATTGCTCTACAGTAAACAAGGGTTTTCCCAGTTTAGCAGACACCACGTGTCAGTTCTACATTTGCTGTTCAATTCTGCACTACCGTCATGTGTAAGAGTATTGTTTCAATAATCATGAGTTACAACAGCAATCCTGTTCTATTGCAGCCTGCCATGGTAAAGGGTGGCTTATGCCATGGGCCTTCAAAAGTTCATACCCAGGTTAAGCTGAACCAAATACTCTTTATTTCCAGTGTCAGCCATTAATGGCTGAGGTTACCATTAGCACCCTTTTTTGGTGCACTGCATTAGTGAGGAACCACCAGCTCTGGTGGTTCTGGGCCAAAACTAGATGTATGTGGGATTCACACATGTAGACATGTGCTTAATTGTCTTGGTGTGTAGATATCAAGTACAAAGGAAATTGCACACTCTTTTCTAGACCAGCATTATCATTAATTCTCTGACTCTCAGACTGGGTCACTTGGCTGCCTCAAAGACTGTACTTAACATGTTCCTGCTATTCACCTCTTTCTGCTTTTATTCACAACGTTAAAATATAGATCTTGCTAAAGAAGATCGTGTTTGTTGTTTGCAAACAGTATCCCTGTTATTCAGTAATGCCCCCATTCAGACTAATACATAAACATATCTTTAATTTGACTTCCATATTTCAGCAAACCCTTGAAGGCCCTGGAGCACAGGCATTGTGCATTTCAGGATGAAAGTTTAATATGATGTTTCTTGTTGTGCATTTTCATGTTTCAACAGAAATATATCTGGCAACTGTTGCTCTTCTATAGCCAATCTAAGAGAGAGGGCTTTCTTGTTAACTCTCTGGAGAAGAAATTTAATAAGACCCAGTCATGAAAACACTGACATTAGTGAATAAAGTCCTTCATGTCTAAACATCTGCAGGATTGTAGCCTACTGTAATAATGGAATAGTCTGAAAACCATGTCTATAAAATCTCAGTGTGGCACTGTACCAACACATACTCTTTATACAGCCTTAAGGCTGTCAAGTTTGAAGAGTTTCTTTATCTGTACCATTTCTATCCCATCTTATGTCTGGACTTTTTTCTGCCTGTAGGTTCCCATTGGCCAGATGTCTGACTGAGACTAAAGATTATTTTTGTGTACATTTTTGTACAGTATCTATTCTATTTTAAGGAAAAATATACACATGCGTTTTTCTTCTTTATTAATAAACTGAGTGACAATTTAAAATAAATTCTTTCAGCTGTTCAGAATGGTACACAGATGTACTGACACATTTCAGAGTGAGTTAAATAGAGAGCAAAGCATTACATCACCTACAGAGCTGAGGAAGAGGAGGTGGTCTCTGACCACTAAAGGAAAACAAAGCAGTGCCAAGGTGGTGGCTTTGAGAAGGATAAACCAGACTGTTACCTCTCCTTGTAGATTGTGTGGGGAACTCTGATGCCTTACTGCCTTCATTCCAAAGCCAGGTATCTTCTCACAGTGGGTAACCCAATCCTAATTTTCAGGATGCTTAAGTCTTTATAGGACTTTGCTCTCAGGCTTGGCAGTGAAGAGAATATTCACTTGCATTTACATCTAATTTAGGTGCATGTGTAGGTAATTGTTATTCCTAAGCTGCTGCTATGGAGAGAGAAAAAAGAGGCTCCTAAGGGATTGGTTCAGGATATGTATGTTAGAAATGTACTGCAGATTTCTCTCTGAAGGACCCTGTCTGTATTTGGACACTGTATAATCCTGTCACCTTAACTGGGATGGTAAAAGTGAGCTGTATCCTCTCTCTGTCTCTACCTTTCTGTTCTGTAAACAAAGGCAGTTTTTTTTCTCCTGTGAGGTTGGGGGATAACATTCAAAAGGAGTTGTGAAGCACATGGATATTATGGTGGTAAAAGTGAGCTGTATCCTCTCTCTGTCTCTACCTTTCTGTTCTGTAAACAAAGGCAGTTTTTTTTTTCTCCTGTGAGGTTGGGGGATAACATTCAAAAGGAGTTGTGAAGCACATGGATATTATGGTGGTAAAAGTGAGCTGTATCCTCTCTCTGTCTCTACCTTTCTGTTCTGTAAACAAAGGCAGTTTTTTTTCTCCTGTGAGGTTGGGGGATAACATTCAAAAGGAGTTGTGAAGCACATGGATATTATGGTGGTCAAAGAGTGAGAAATGCCAAAATGGGAGGTGTCTTTTGTTGGAGGAAAGCAGTATTCCAAGAAGATTGACTTGTAATGGACTGTTACATGTATACAAATTTTGAGGCTGTTGTGGAGAAAAGTAACCTTTCTTCATAAAACAGCAGCATAATTACCTGGGGAAAAAAAAAAATGTAGAAGCAGTAAGAAGTGAATAGATTTAGCATGTGATGTGATGTGATGTGATGTGAGAGAGAAAATCACAGCATCACTTCTTTGGAATGACCCAGAGTAATTTATGTGGATTGTGCAAGGGATGAGGCCCAGGTAATTGTACTGTGAGTTCAGTCAGCACCCTAAGGGAGAGTTCCAGAGGTGGGTCAGGGATGGAACCCACAACCTTGGTGTTACCATTACCATGTCCTTGAGCCCATTTCAGGGTCGGTCTCACTTGTGAGAGGGTTAACATTTACTGAATATTTGTTCCATTACAGGTGGCGTTCCTGCACAGTTTAAGTGGATATAATTGTTGAGAGGGCTAATGTTTACTGAATACTTGTTCCACTAAATATGGTATTTCTGGATAGCTTATGTGGATATAGTTATGACAGGGTCACCATTTTATGATATTTGTCCCATTAGAGTTGTTTATTAGGGACTTTGAGAGTTATTATGGACTTTGAGTGTTATCTCACCCTAATCCACACTGAGGGGATCTGTGAATCTCAGCTTCTCTCCCCTTCTCATAGTGGGGACATGAGGGAGTGTTTTTTTAGGTTCCCCATAGTTCTGCCATCACAATGCAAGAAATCAGGGACTGTTTTTTCACCATAATGTATGTATTTTTATATGAGATAGTAATTTCTGTACTTGACTATGATTACAAAGCATATGTGAAAATACTACTGACACAAATGCATTATCAAAAATTTTAGTGTCCCTGGCTACTGAGACTAAACTGTTGAATGCTACATTTTAGGAGTGATTTATACCTGATGTATTGATGTCCATGACTGGTCAATTAATCTGACCACAATTAATCTTTCTACTGGTGATTGGTATAGTAATTTTAAAGGTCTAAAAACAAGGATGATATTATGGAGTAAAGGTTGAAATATTTTTATCTGGTAACATTTCTTTAAACTCACTTGGCTGTGAAAGTAGAGGAAACTTTTTTTACTCAAAGCTTTCAAGGTTTGCAGCTATTAAATTGACTGGTCTCAGGAACTTTTCATAGTGCTTCCCTGAGGGTAAATTCATCCTTCCACAAAGTGCCATTCATGCCCTACTTACCCCCAACTAAGGCTTCCAAAATAAGTTTGTAGTGGGACACTGGCCTTCTTCTGAAACACAATCCTCACCTGCAGAAAAGACTTTGGATGGCTGTATTTAATATCTGTATGTCTGTTTCTCACTTTTTCCATCATAAGGATAACGCAATTTTTTTTTTCTTTCTCTCTCGTTAGAAACAGAAAGAATGACTTACTGGGGAAACAAGTTAAAAACTAAAGAAGTGAAGATTGCTCATCTGCAGAGGAAATTATAAGGTAGGCATAGTAATCACACTATTTCATTTCTTGCTGGTGCTTAGGTCTTCATGGTACATTACTTGTGGCAATAAAGTTTAAAATAGTCCTCAGAAATGTTGAAAAAGATGTTCAGGAAAGAACTTTTTTCTTCTGTGTGCTTCCCACACTAAGCAAAGCAAATATTTATTTGGTTATAAATATCTTTGAGATGCACCTTTAAACTCATTACTATGCTGAATTGTAGCTGTGTTTCTACAGGTAAATGGCAATCACATTCAATGAATTGGTTTTTTTGGCTGAGGCCAGTAAAAACAATTCTTCTCTCAACACTAAGATTGAAATCCCTCCAGATACTATCAATGGTCGTTCTTGAGACTTAAAGTGCTTGTTTTGTTTCATGGACTCATTTAAATCACTGTATGCTCAGTTCAGCAGTGTTACCATTTTCTCTTCCTCATTTATTACCATCACAAGGATATGCACTTAGAACCTGTTTTGCACTGCATTTGAAGAATGTGTCCTTTTACATTTGTCATCCTGAAAATTTGTAACTTAAGGGATGCAAAATCAGCACTACTAACAACTCATGCCTCTCAAATATTTTCTGTAAAGTGAGTGATTAATATTTATCCAGTGACTGCTCAGAGACCAGCACAAGGCTGTATGCCACTTAAGTCCTGAGGTTAAATGTTACTTCAATGATGCATAAAATTTGTATTGACCATCTGCCCAGCATTGAGTTGAACCCATTAATGAATAAGCCTCCCAGTATCACTGTGAGATAGGGAATTATGATCTCCATTTAACAAGTGAGAAAACTGAGCCCCAAGGGCTTATGCAACCATTTCAAGTCCTACAGGAAGTGTATAACAGAACCAGTAAGGAAGCCCAGCTCACCTGACCTGCCGTCCTTCCTACTTGGACACCCCTGCACCTGGTATCCTTTTCACCATGTGTTATCAGCAGCTATACACTCTTCATGCACAGTTTCAACCATCAAATTCTATTGCAAAGAAACTTAAAACACAGCTGATGAGACCTGTGAATCCTTCTCGTCCATAAAGAACAACATGAGACACGAGGCACAAAGGCAGCACAAACAGCACCAGATGGCTTTCATAACTGGAGCAAGTCAGCACAAAGTGACAACAGGGAGAGCTGTTGTTGTGACCTCCCTTTCTATTTTTTTGCATAACGTTGAGAGGAAGACTATGCAGATCTTTCTATAGTATAGAGAGGAGCTGCTGGTAGAGGGCAATCAGTGCTTTGCCTTTTGTAATCTTGCTCAACATTTCTTTGATTTCTTTAGTAAATGTCAGGTCACATGCTTGCATTCTAAAGCTGAAGTATAAATCATCTTCTCAAGTGACAGAAACTGTCATTTTTCCTTGCAAAGTATTTTTCTGTCTTATGTAACTGTTACAGTTGTTGACATTTTTCTTAAAAGCCCTGTTGGTTTGACACTCAGGATTCAGTATAAAGCTATAGACTTGGATAGAGAATTCTTCTGCCTTTGTTTGTATCTCTTTTCCTTTCCCATGGGCTGAAGAAAGAAATATTATGCAACTCTGAGTCATGCTGTAGAAAGGTGTTGTATTTTTAATATCATTAGAATTTTAAAAGAAGGAGAAAGATAAACCTTAGCATAGGTGAAACCAAGAGTTAATATGCTTTAATTATAGAAAGTGGCTATTAAATTTTGATGGGATGCTATGACTGATACTTCAAATAAAATGTTGATGTGGCCAAGTGGGGAGTGTCAATAATGAGTTGAGTACTAGGGAAAGGATGTTGATTTTTATGGAAAATATATTTATAAAAAATACATGATCCTCAACCAAAGGCGTTTTTGTGGAGATATCCATAGGAAAGAATCACAGTATAGACTTCTTATGTCTGTCTTGGCTTGTGTCTGCAAGAACACAGCCCTGTATAGCTGTGTCTTGGCATAGATACAGGCTGAAATTACTTGCCTGCATGAGATGTTTTACTGTGCCCAGCTTAAGGATGATACTGATTCCTGCCCAGCTTAAGGGTGATACTCTAGCATTATTAAGCTGCTCTTCCTACTCTTTCATGCCAGCAGAAAAAAACTATTGATACATCTTCCTGACAGGTCTTTCTCAGAAGAAACAGCTGCAGAATGTGGAATCAGTTGTGTGAAATTCCTGTTGGCGAGACCTTTGACCCTCGACTTCTAGATCCAGCTGAGTGATCAAAGAGAGAACTTTTGCAGGTATTTCATGTCTTCACCTGTACTGATCTCACCTTAATGAGAAGCAAATTATTCTGGAATAATAAGTTCAAGAAGCACTTCTGTTCCTTCTGAGGGACTGCTACAAGGGGAGCATTAGGGACTTTGAGAGTTATTGAGAGTTACAAGGGTGATCTGGAATGCCAGGAGCTTGATCTTAAGTGGGCCTATTAATCCTACTGCATCCAAATCCAATGTTTTAGTTAAATTTTAAGCAAGCTAGAGACCTTTATGGTAAGTGCAGGGTATTTTAAGACACATTTAGGACTCTGAAGATACACTAGATGTCTGTACTGATGTAGTTTTCATCTCTCAGAACGAGCATCTGAATTGTTTGGTTAAGTATCCTGTGGCTGTCGAAGAATATTGCTGAATCTAGAAAGGAAAGTCATATAAAAGTTGATCTAAACATCTCGGTTTTATAAAGAGATACTGTCTAATAGCCTTCACAGCAAACAGTTGAACTCAATACAGACACATGCTAGAAGGGGCACTAGTCCCTGTTAAGAGGAGTTAAAAGTGCCCTCCTCATTCCCGGCCAGACTCCTCACTGAGTTTAGAGCAACCTACCCTGGCATCTGTGGCATCTTGTGATCATGACTTTGAGGTTTATAGGATCACACTTCCCTTCCTGTCAAAGTCAGAAGTAGAAGATGGTCCCTGTGAAACACGTGTCCTGTGTCAGTCTGGGTACTTAAATGATCTTAGCACTGAAGCTTCTCAAAGCTGGTTCATGGGCATTACAAACTTGTTCTCAGAACATAGAGGAGGAACACAGTATTTTACAGGTGAGGAAGTGAAACACAGCTGTGAATACTTTAAGATGTATAACCTCAATAGATAGGGATAGATCTTTAAAAGTCTTCAGTGTGGGTCAGCTTGTAACGTTTTCAGGGAGACTGACAGCTGAGTTGCAGTTTGCCTTTGAAAAGTCTGATGAGTTATTTTTAGCATCTGAAGAAGCCAGAAGAACTGAGCTTATTTTTCTGAAAACTTGACCCAAGTATTTGCTCAAGATCATGAAAGAAATATGTGGTCCAGTTGGTAAATTAATCTGGCTCACTTAAATTTCTGCATACCCAAAGAATCTTCCTCTCTCTCACCTTGCTAAGTTCCCTGTTCCAAAGATTTTTTTGCTGAGTACTGGGAAGGCAATGCAGTTCTTCTGTGCTAATTAAATCTTTCTTTCTCTTACTGCCAGCTGTAACAGAGGGAAAATCCCAATAGGACTGTCAGAGAGTCCTGTTGTGCTCATTAGACCATACTGAGTCTGGAACCCTAAAGTCTCCAAAGGCTTACTGCATAATCTCTTTTTAAGACCTCTGTTGGTACCAGTTATTTCAAATAGCAAATGGCTGTCAAGTCTCAGGAATCTGCAACAGTAGGTCTCCCCAGTCATTGGATAGAACAACTTGAAGAGAAGGCTCTGGGGAGACGTCAGAGCCCCTTCCAGTGCCAAAGGGTCTCCAAGAGAGCTGGAGAGGGACTTTGGATAAGGGCCTGGAGTGACAGGACAATGGGGAATGGCTTCCCATTGCCAGAGAGTAGGTTTAGATTGAACATTAGGAAGAAATTCTTCCCTGTGCGGGTGATGAGGCCCTGGCACAGGGTGCCCAGAGAAGCTGTGGCTGCCCCATCCCTGGAAGTGCCCAAGGCCAGCTTGGACAGAGCTTGAAGTTACCCAGGATAGTGGAAGAGATTTCTGCCAATGACAGGGGCTGGAACTGAATGAGGTCCCTTCCAACCCAAATCATTCTGTGATTCTACAATTCAATACCCCAGGAAATCTGCAAAGGAAAGGAAGATAACTGAAATTTATGGCTGGAACAAGAAGTCAGAGGGACCATTTCCAATTGTTTGTTTTAAGAAGTTTTTTAAAGGAAAAATATTTTTGACTGGCAGGTTTTTTGAATGAGTGAATACACTCAGAGCTCAGTATTTGCAAGGCCTGGAGGAGCACATTTTGATTTTCTGATGGAAAACTGCAGTCTTCAGCCCTCTCAATATTAAGAACATTGAAGCCTGGGTTTCCTGGTGATGTTTCTAAATTGAACTTTAATCAATTTAAAGTCCTTGAAAAAGGATTTTGGATTACCCAGTGCTAGATCTTTGATATCAGAGTGAGCCTAGCAGTACTTATTTTCTCATGCTCAGTACTTCTGATATTTTTTGCCACTTGTTAGGAAAGTGTATTTTAATAAAACCTCATTTTAGGAAGTGCCTTTTCCCAGCAATTTTTCTGTGTTTAAGTGGAACTTTTTTACATCATTCACATATATTTTTCCTCATTTTGAAGAAAATTCATTTTTTTTAGGAACTCCTGGATTCCAAAATCTAAAAATGGAAATTTTTTTCCCTCTCCAGTTATGACACAGCGTTTGTCAGTTGCACCAGATGGGGAAGATGAGCCAAGAAAGCAGCATAGATAGTCAACCAATTTTATTTTTTCATGTTGGTGTTTTTCTGTGAGGAGGCAAATGCACTTTTTGACTCAATATAGCGTTTTAAGTCCTGGCTTGTCTGTTCAGAAGAACTTAGAGTTGGTTTTGATAAAACAGACTGGAGAGATTAGAAAATTCAGAGCCTTTCTGAGAGAACAACAAATACCTGAAAGGGGCTGCCTTCATTTTTGGCCAAGAAATCTGATAAAACACCCCGTAGCTGAAAACAGGATTTTCCTTTAGTGCTCTTTGTGCATTGTGGTTTTATTTGCTGCAGAAAAGGTTCTGTACAGTGCTGATTCTCCAAAGCAGATGGCAAACAATGATTAACCAGTTCCTTCCAACTGCTCACTCATGAGCAGACACCAGGCTGAACCAGTTACTCATACTGAATTAAGCTTAAAAAATATCATGTATTTATGAGCATAAATGTTCTCATCTAAATGGAAACTTTCCCAGAATAGTGCACTTGGGGCTGTAGGGATATCTTTAAGGATATTTCTGGTGGCAGAGGGTATGAAAAAAGTAAATGATACTAGAATATGATTGTAGTTCTTAGTGTAATTTAAAATGATTCCATTGTAAGTGAAATAGTGATTCATAGGGGCAGGACCTCTGATCCACGTGCATTTGCAAGCCTGTCCTACGCAGCAGTAAGTGTCTTGTGGCTGCTTAGTCTTACTATCCTGTCTAAAGCTTCTTTTGAGTGGAAGCACTGCTCTAACAGTAGTATCAAGGATTTTAGATTTATGGCATTAAGAGTTAATGGGAAGCACATTTGCTGTACATTCACATTCCTAAGCTGTTCTACTCATGGCACTTCAAGGCCAAGTGAGGCCTAGGATAGATGAAATTAAAAAAAAAATTAAGAAGATAAAACCTTTTAATATTGATAATTTGAGAAATGATGTAAATACTGTCATCGGCGAGATCATAATGGCACAGGTTGCCCCCCCCCAGCCATGTGCCAGCTGCATCTGGGACTGCATGAGCAAAACAGGGCTCAGAGCAGTCATCCTCCCTCTTCACAGCACTGCCTTAGAACCACAGAATGGTTTGGGTTGGGAGAGACCTTAAAGCTCATCCAGTTCCAGGCTCCTGCCGTGGGCAGGAACACCTTTCACTATCCCAGATTGCTCCAGGTCCTGTCCAGCCTGGCCTTGGGCACTTCCAGGGGTGGGGCAGCCACAGCTTCTCTGGGTAACCTGTGCCAGGGCCTGACCACCCTCACAAGGAACAACTTCTTCCCAATATCCTATCTAACCCTGCCCTCTCTCACTTTGAAGCCATTCCCCCTTGTCCTGTCACTTCAGGCCATTATAAGTAGTCTTTCCTTGTCTTTCCTGAGGGCTCCCTTCAGGTACTGGGACAATGAGGTCACCCCAAAGCTTCACTTCTCCAGGCTGACCAATGCCAGTTCTCTCAGCCTTTCTCCATAGCAGAGCTGCTCCATCCCTCTGATCAATGATGTGTCCAGTTTGGGAGCACCCTTGTGCAAGAGAGGCACCAGTGCTGTCAGAGCTCACGTGCACTGAGCCAGGCAGTGCCACCAGGCTCCTCAGAGCTGGGCCACATGGTGAGCACAGAGAGCTGGGAGAGCTGGGTCTGCCCAGGCAGGGAGAGGCACAGAGGGCACAGCTGGGTCTGCCCAGGCAGGGAAGGGCACAGAGGGCACAGCTGGGTCTGCCCAGGCAGGGAGGGGCACAGAGGGCACAGCTGGGTCTGCCCAGGCAGGGAGGGGCACAGAGGGCACAGCTGGGTCTGCCCAGGCAGGGAGGGGCACAGAGAGGAGAGCTGCAGTGCTGTCTGTAGCTGCCTGACCACACGGTGAGAGGCTGGAGCCCACCTCCCCTCAGAGCTGCACAGCGATAGAACAAGGGCTGAAAGCCACAAGTTGGAACAAAGGAAATTCCAGTCTGATACAAGGAAAATCTTTTAACCAAAGAGTGGTCAAAGGCTGGAAGGGGTGCCCAGAGAGGCTGTGAGTTCTCCATCCTTAGAGGTGTCCAAGATTCAATTGGGTGTGTGCCTCAGCAACCTGATTAATTAGACCTGCTTTGAACAGGAGGTTGGACTGGATGGTTTGAGGGGCCTCTTCCAACCTGGATTATTCTGTCATTCTTTGATTCTTTCACAACAGGGACTAAAAAAATATTGCAGACTTGGACTACTGAAAGACGAAAAAGGAGCAACTGAAGTTCCTTAGGTGGAATTGATAATACTGTACATCTGCCCATTCACCTTCTGGGATCTAAGAGTCAGGGGTTTGTGTAATGAATAGTAACCTCATCATTTTTCTGTGTGGTTCTGCCTGAAGGGAAGTCACAGCTTTACTACATTATAACAAAATTCTTACTGACTTCAGGAGGCTCTGAAATCTGCCAGCTTGAATGGGCATCACTGAAGGGTTCTTTAAAGTCAGATAATGGTTTTAATCTGGGGAGAGGTTCAGAGAATAGTTCAGAGTTTTTCTGAAAGTGTATTTCACAATATTAGACTTCTTTAGCATATACACATTAAGTTATACTAGTTTTGGAAACAAACAAACAAAAGGTATTTCTCTCAGCTTTGTATCTGTGTTCCTGGAAGCACAAGTATTTGTATGAGTGGCTGAAAAAAAGAGGGAAAATTGCACAGAAGAAAAGCTTCCCTATGATTTTCAAGCTTAGGAAAATATTGGCCAGCTCTTACGTTTAGACAGCTCATCCTACAGAGAAATACCATGTAAAAAACCTGAACTTTATCATATGAGCTTGCTTACACCCTGAAAAAGCCTGGTTTTTACAGCCAGGATAAAACATACAAACTGCAGTATAAATATACAGTGCCCTGGTAGGGCATATGTTCTTTTACTGCATTGCTCACAAGGGGAAAGGGGTTTTGACATTGCTTAGGCTGACTTTATGCAATGGCACTTGGCAGCAGAGCATATAGAGCCCTGGTACTGTTATGTTTGGATGATAAAAAATGTCCAGGATACGTTTCCTCTTCTTATCTAGGCAGCCTGTTCTATTTCATAATGTCGTATATGTTAGTGATTACAGCATTTTTAATTGTCTGGATTATGTGTGAGTACAGATAATGATAAATGCACACTGGAGTCTACTTGGCCCGTAAAAATTTTATGCAACTCTGAGGAAAAGTTACTGTTATTAAAGAACCATTTTGGAAACCAAGGTGCCTGTTTCAACAGCCCAGCCTTAATCCTTTAATGGACTCAGTGTTTTGGATAAGTGCAGGTGTATGTGTAATTATGAATTTAAAATGGTCCATGAATATTTAAGAACAAAAATACTGCCTATGCAGTAGAGGTTGATTTCTAGAAAATAATGGCTACAGAACCATTTGGTAATTTTCTACCCTGCCCTTCCAAAAAACAGTTTGGATCTAAGGAGTGTCTGTCACATGTTATTGACAGTTCCAGTGTTTCACGTTTGTGGTGATTTTATACTAATATTAATAAAATATTCATGTTTTTTAGCCTTCAGAACTTGATTTCTTGGCATTTTTCCCCTGTAGTCATGAGGGATTTTTACATATACGTAGAGAATCTGATGCAATATATTTGTCCAGTAGCTGGAGCATTAAAAAGCAAGAAACATAAGTCTTTCTGTTCTGAGGAGTGGTAATACTGCTTTTAGGATTTGGGAAGACTTCTTTTTTTATGGAACACTTACATGCTTGTATGTGAATCCATTACATGACGTACACCATGGTTAGCAACAGCTTTCGTGTGTCGTGGCTCAGGTTCCCATACACTCCTGACAGTTTATGCATATTCATGAGATCCATGACATTTTCCTGCATCTGCTCTTATCACAGATTTCGTTTCAGAGCAGCACTTCATTGATGTAGTACACTGACACATTTTACATATAATTGCTTTTCGTCAGGCTGCATGATTATTTTGTGACACCTAGTGGATAAGTTGATAGTGGTGCTGATTTAAATTGCTTCTGGTTTTTTTTATTCTCCTGATAAAAGTTCTGGCCTGGAAACTCAGTTCACATCACAAACACATAGACTGTCTTGTTTTCTAGCTTTCTTCTCCTTTTTTTTTTTTCCCCTCTTTAACTTTGCTCATGGAATAACTTGCTCATAGGCAGGTGAACAAATACCCAACACCAATCTTGAGGAATTTCCAAGAGTCCCAAAATAATACAAGGCAGTAAACATTTGAAAAAGTCAGGGTCCCTACCTGTGCAGTCTGGGATCTTCACACAATAACTTTTTCTACTGTATTAACTTCTTTTGAGGGGTGCTTCAAGCATGGAGTTCCATTAAGAACAAAATGTGCACTTCATAAAGCTGTAAAAGGTTGCAAGAAGTACTTATTTCCCTATGAGGACTCCTAGAAATATCTGTTCCTTTAGTGTTCTTAGAGAATGAAGTCTGATAAATAATGAAAATATTATTCTATACACACAAAAATATTTTCAGAATATTTACATCAAGAGTGTAGAAATGCCTTAAATGCATGACCTACTTTCACAACTAAGATATGTCTTGTGAAGTATATCTTAATTTACATGCCTTGGATTCTGTGCCTAATGCTTTTTTCTGCAACAGGAAACTATTGAAATAATGTTCACTGTGTTTGCTACAAATGGTGTGAGATAGAAAAACAGGTACTTTTATATGGCTCTTATCTTTTATGTTGATAAGGGGAAGGGAATCAATTATTTCAGTTGCACCAAATCTGCTTGCTGTATTTCTCAGTTGATACTAGTAATGTGCATGTTTCTGTCTTCAGAGAAGGTTTAATCTGCTCCTGGCATGACAGATCTGAAATTCTGGAGTCTGTCATCCCTGAGCAGGTACAGAACAATAGCTTACATGGCAGCCAAGATAGAATTTAGTAGGTTTTAAACAGGAGCTAAAAGGAACTGTAAGGTAGATTAATTTGGAGCTAAGAGGTTATGTATTTTTCATATGTGGGGAATTGGAATGGAGTTGTGCACAGGACATGAAGAAATTGATTCCAAAGACCATCTACAAGATTTTAGGTTTCAGCTTTTTACTCTTCAGAGAAAATGTGTTGCATATTTTGACTCGCAAGAGGCTTCACAATCAGAAAATGTAATACTGAACTGTGTTTTTAATGCTGACAGACAAGGCACTCTTTCCCTGTGCTTTTCCTGGTTGCTCCTTGTAACAGTTCTCTTGTGACTTCCATTTATGTAAAATTAGGGCCTGTAGCAACAGCATCATGAATAATGGACACGGAGAGGCAAACACACCGTGGAGCTCTGGCAAAGATCTGCTCGCTCTCTACCCCTTCAGCCCACTCATGAATGTTTAACCAGTGAATGCTTTAGTCTCAGGTACACAAACTTACACTAGTGTCCATCTATGGAGAGCCTCAGTCACCTGAGAAAAGAGAAGGCTGTGTGGAGCTGAGCACAGGCAGTGCTGCGTGCCTGAGCCCCAAGCCTGGAATTCACGAAGAATTCTCTTGTGCCCACGAGTGCCATGTCAACAGCACTGCCCACTCACCCCAACGCTCCAAAAGCCTTTGCCCCCTCAGCATGCAGGCACAGGTGGGCAGAAGGGCTCTTGTGTGCAAATAGTGTTTCAGTGCCTCCCCCTTGCTTTTGAAAGTGCCTCCCCCTTGCTTTTGAAAGACTCGTGTAAAGTTGGGCTGGGCAAGTGTGTGCGTAAGGTTCTTGGCAGTGTCGTCAGAATGCTCCGAATGGAAAATAACTGCTCAGAGCAGAGGCAAAGTCATCATAACAAAGCACAAGTGTGTGCTTCTGAAATCCTAACACAACTTGAGACAGCATTCCATCCCAGGGTGATAAATAAGCTGTTGCAATGCACAGGGATCTGTGCTGGCGACCAAAGCAAAATAGTCACTAAAAGTAGGCAGGGAACTCAATAACTGGCAGTTTCGCTAGTGGCAGAGTCCTGGAGGTCCCCTGACAGGGACACAAAAATGCTTAACAGAGTTAGGGACAATACTTGCTCTTGCAATGAGGCTTGTCTGATCATGTCTACAGCCTCACACCCTCCCCAAGCCCCAAAAGTAACCAGAAACAAACTGCAGCTTGGGTTTGCAATGCCTGTACAAATGCTTTCTCCGTGTTAGTGCATGTGGACTTCCAGGCCTCTGCTGGCTTACTGTCGGGTTGAACCAAGCCCACTGGCTCAACCCCAAATGCAGTCCAGACTCCAGAACATTGTTCTGCAATAGAAATGAATTTTAGGCTTTTAACAATATTGTAAAACAAACATACTATACAGAACAGTGATTTCATGCCAGCTTTCCATACAATGTTATCCGTAATTTCAAATGCTGCAGGCTCTGAAGTGATAATCACAAATGGAGCAGTCTGTAAAGGATGGATTTTGCTTGTCTGCCATCCTATAAAGCTCGTTTTTCAAGAGCACTCAAGTAACATTATCCTGTTTGTGGTGATGGCAAATGTAAGGGTGCATTCATGTAAATACAGAATTTTAGTCTAAATCCACTAACACTGGCTTATTTGGAGCTTTGACCTACTCCTGGCTCCCAGGCTAGTAATTCACTCACTCCTACTTGTCAGTTGCTTGATCTCACTAAGAGCTAAAATTTAAAATGAAAGCCTTAAGGGAGAAAGGCCAGAAGCTGTTTTTCTACCAACTATAATTATTGGCATGGCTGCATTCTGCAAAGTGAATTTTAGTATCTTGTTGAGGCTTAACCTGACAGACATTCCCTCTTGGTGCTTAATTAAGTTAGGATTTGCATATACTAGTTCATTGCATGTCTTTTTAAAGAAAAACAATTTTCAAGGACCTGAATCAATTTCAGAGTGAAAATTCAGTTTTCCCAAAAAGAAATTAGTGGATTGAAATTGGGAATGGCATTTTTTTAAGCAGATGTGACTCTTCAATTTTTCCTAGCTTCTATAAAGAACTGAAAAAAATAGCACTTTCTCAGTGGTGTGACATAGGTTAGGTGTGAAACTGTATGAATTGCACATACTAAAAAGCCAAATCCACACGACTTAAAACTCAGATGGCTTATTTAAGATTTTCTGTGTAGTAAAGACGTTTTCCATCAAAAAATAATTTAAAATATCACTCAAATAATTGCTGGTGAGATGGCTGAGTATTTAGCTGAAGAGACAGAAGGCTGTGATTCTGACTGTTGTCTGCATCATTGACTGTGCCCGGTTTTTGTTTTCACAGGCTTTAGTGGGAGTGGGAAAGGTACAGTTTTGGAGAGCTGGACATCACATATCAAGTCAAAGATGAGGGTGATCAGTTTAAGTGTCTAGTTTTGTGTTCAGAGATGTTAAGGCAAATCCAGGTGACGTCAGCTGAGTTGAGTGAGCTCAGCTCTTTCAAATATAAGGTCCATTGCTCAATATCCTAAAATTAGTGAATATTTGTGAGGGTTGTCATTAACATTTAATTTTTGTGTGATCTGCATGAATACTATCCTCCCAGGAGCATGGAGATAATGAGGAATGTTTAGGAAATACTGTAGGAGAGGCATTCTATGCCCCTTTTACTCTTACTATCTCCATCTGGCAAGAGAAAATAAACCTGACATATTCTCTGTGTTCTTTTCCTAATAAAAACCAATCTCTAATTTGTCACAGCTTCATCTCCTCTTGTTGGGTTCATTTCCCAGATAATTCAGCCCTTGTACTTTTGCTTTTACACATGGTAAGGTAGCAAGAGTACCTGTAAAATCTGTTTTTCATAAGGTGTATCTCACTTAACTGATGGATTTGCCATTTCCACACAGGTTTCACCTCCCCTGGACTCTGGACTTGCCTGATTTCCAGGCATTAGGATCTGGGGGTCCTCATCTCTGCCATGGACAACTCAGGGATACAGTAGAGGCAAACACAGCAGCTCAGCTGGGAAGCCAGGAGATGGAAAGATTATGTCAGGAAAACAGGAGATTGATCTTTAAGTCCTTCAAAGCTAATAGCTTGCAATACACTGAACAGTTCTGTTGTGTCTTTCACAGCTTATTTTTCAGAAAATATCTCCTTAAACGTTTATTTGCGTAAGATCACAAGTGCAACATACAGAGCTGCCAGTGCTTAGCCCTAGTTTAATTTCTGTATTCGTGGAGGCTTTGAGACATCAAGTGTTTTATCATTCTCTGGAATAACAGCTTTTGTGACTTTTTAGCTTTCAGACTAGTACATAAACAAAACACAGAGATCAATGCAATAGAAAAACAACTATTTTGTCAGTGTAGGTGCTGCAGTTTTCCTAAGCAGAAGTCATGATCCCACCTCCAAAAAAATGTGGTGTAGTTTGATGGAAAATGGTCTTTTCCCTAATGCATGCTTAACATTCCAGGCATTTCACAGAATGCATGGTATATAAAATGCTAACATTAGCACCTGTAGAATATGTCTGTGGTGATGCAGAACACCTTTGGTGCACACCCAGCCCTAGCTCCATGGATCTGCTGCTTGTCAGACCTCCCTACACCCCATCAAGGAGTTAGAGCAGCTGACATTAAGCACTTCCCATTTTCTGATAACCATTGTAAAACTTTTCTGGAAGGTCGTTTCTGTGGAGGAATTTCCTTGACTTTAGCATGATTCCACACAAGAGTGAAGAAGTTTTTGTGCAGGTCTGGCTGGTAGTCAGGCTACAGTATGGGAGATGGACTTATTTAAGCTGATGTAGTTAAATGTTGTTACATTCTGTTGCCTTTTTTTTTCCCCCATACATGAAATGTTCAGACTTCAGAAACATACAAAAATTACTGCAGAGCTCAGAGACATTTAGCCAGAGAGTTCTGACTCATTTCACAGCTGCTCCTTTTTCTCAAATACTTGCTAACAGTTCAATAATGACAATGGCTTCACTGAATATGTAAAACTGTTTATTATAAAGAGCTATGTTGCATTGCCTCTGATGTTCTATGTAATAAAGAAAGGGTGAACAAAATTTATATAATCAATTTTAACAGATAATGAAAACAGTCATTGGCCCCTAAATTCTTTTTGATGTGTAAGCTTGCTACATATCCAAAAGTGTCATTTTGAATTTCTGGGTCTCATAATTCGTTCTATATTGAATAATCAGGAACTCCTTCAAAGCCACTGAGGCCAAGTGAGGGTGTACTGTTGGTCTCAATAGTGTGTGAACACACCCCTTCTTAAAAGAAGTCTCCCTGATGAATCTGAGGAAAATGCTTCCCTGCAAAACTGTGCCTATGGTTTGTACAAAGCAGGACAGCACACCTGACTGCTCCAGGAACTGACCCAGGAACCCATGGATGAGCAAATGTTCATCCCTTTTTGTGCTTTATCACAAGGGACGGAGCAATCAATTTGCTCCCCTGGTTACAGCCCAGCCTCACTAATGCCCAGGTGAAGATGTGAGCAAGCTGCTGGACACAGCTAATGCTCTGACTGACAGACAGACAGACACTTGTGCAGGGGAGGAGCCCTCCTGAATTGAACCTTAGAAAATCCTGTGCATCTCCTCTGAATGGAGGGGGCTGTGGAGATCTGGTCCTGTGAGTTTTTCCCATTGTACCTGCCTGAAGTTCTGGCAGAATCTGGCCTGTATTATTAAATTCCAGGAAAGTTTCACAACTGGGGAAAGAGCTGTTGTTTGCCATTTTAGAAGCAACTGTATTTAAGTAATGAGTGAGATTGCAGTACATGTTGTATTTCACAGGAGTCACAACATCTGTGTTTGTAGAGTGTTTTTTCTTCTTGAAGTTTATATGCTATATGTAGGCAGTGTGTCATTTTCTTTATATTTAGTTAAAAATAGATTTTAAAATACACTGTGTGGAGTTCATCATACATAAATCCAAGGAAACTGAATCCTTCTGTCCTCTAAGTAATCTCTACCTGAAATCTCTGGGAAAGTTACCTGCCACGATACTGCTTTGCCACAGTCCTGGCCCAGAAGAAGGGAGTGGCAGTTCTGCCTGATCTCAGTCCTGCTGAACTGGGTCAGGAGGCTTCCCTCTGCTGCAGTCTCCACCTTGGCATATCCTCAGCCATTTTCCCTACAATGCTCTTCCCAAGCATGCTGGTGACATTTCTAATAGTGAATAAACAGTCTGTAGGAGCAGAATGGGGACTGTGCATCACTTGGGAAGCCAGAAGGTCATCACTGCATGCAGAGTGATTGGAAACTGCTGGTCTGGCCTGCATGCAGACCCCAGACCATGCTGGGGAAGGTCCCTGCCTCAGAAGGCCTCCAAGCCCTCTCCTTCCTTGGTAATCACAGTGCACCCCCAGAGCACACAGCCAGGGCATTTCCTTCTTCCTGGGAGCCAGGGAGGCTTAGCCTTTCTAAATCCTCATGGGGTTCTGGGGAGAGGGTACCTTGAAATTGCAGAATGCTTCTTCTGTGCTGTCCCAGTCTGTTCATTAGTAAGGCTTTTAGTGATATAACAACCCTGCTTTAAAACTGTCTGCTTTCCTGTAACATCACAGAAATAGCAGACTTGGCCCCCTGCCTTTTGAAAAGTGACTGCTGAGGTACTTATTAACATCAGTTCCAAGATGTTTTTCAGAGAGTGTTGGAATATGGAAATGTCATATTTTTCCTAGTATTAAACAATTGTTAAACTAGAAACATAACTCTTGCCAGATAGCTATTTCTTGTGCCTGTTGTCTTTGTAGAAGGAAAATGAACATGCATTTTTCTTTCATTAAGTATTTTAAAGTTCATCTTTGTTTGGTGATCTAGTCAATTTAAATAAGTTTATGGGCAGCTTGGGAGAGCAGAAGACTAATTAATTTTAGGTGTTGGATAAAGCACATTCTTTTCCATTTTTGTTTGCTAATGAGTATTACTAATACCCATAATAACAGATCTTATAGAAAATAGTGTTACACAGAGTTTATGGTACTTTACAAGTAATTATCCTCAATACCATTATGAATTAAAAAACTACTACTTTTGTGGGGAAATATACATTAAGGCAACATTATATCAGCACAGCACCTAGAGAAAAGAATCTCTAATATCATTATCATAGAAAATAAGAGCATCCTTTAGAAATTATTAATTCAAGTTCACCATTTTTTCAACAGGGATGAACATTTTCCAGTATCCCACCTAGTATTGCCCCCAAAAGTGTAAGTCAAGTCCAGATATATTAAAGACAGGCAGTGTAAATTCCTAGAACATACTCCAGAATGTTGCTTTTCTTTTGATCTATATTTCTGTTTCATAGAGTCACTGGGATCAGCTGTAAGTGTAGGTTCTTCATCCAAAATTCCCAGTCACTGGAGTTGGATGGGTCTGTGGGATAGTTTGGACTTTTCACTACTGTGAATGTATCCTTTTAGAGCCACACTGGTTCTTTGAACTGGTTTCACTGGACCATCCAGCATAAAGAGTTGCTATTCTGAAAGGCTGTGTTGTTTTTATACTTCCACTATGAAATGGATGCTTACAAAAAGTCACACTTTGAAGTGAAACAATACTCAGCTTTCTTCCAATTATATTAGGTAACACTGTTCTATTGATATAAGCACAGGGTTTATTTTACACAGAAAACACTTTCTGTGAGGCGACTGTGCAACACATCCAGCCTTGCTGAAACTGCACAGAAGTTTAGCTCTACTTCACGTTCTCGGCCCTGAGGAAAAATACTGAGATCTCTGATTGCACACATAAAGAACTTGTTTCTTTTTAAATGTCTTACCTAAAAAACAGAGGTACAGGGTAGAGGTTTTTTTCATAGGATTATTGGGAGAGTAATTGACCATGCCAAAAAGCTGATACTCTGAAAGTTCTGAGATTTAAAACCTTTAAGTACATAAAGAAGACCATCAGGCTTTCACCTGGAGAGCTTTCCAAATGGGTTCTTTATAGAGGTTAAGAGTGGCTTCTGGTACCAGTTTGGGTTGGGGGGGTTTTGCATTGATGAAATGTTGAAGTCTCTCAAGGTATTCCTTTGGTATGGTATTGAAAGAGCATCACCCTTTTTGGCCTGCAAGGGCTTTGAGGTTCCAAGAGGTGAAATGCCAGTCTGGACAGTGTTTCCTTCCTTGCAGTGATCTCAGCTGGCACCATGTGCAGCTAACAGCAACCAATGACCTCTTTCTACGTGGTCTCAGCCCACTACAGTGAAATGATCTTTGACATTGATGGCATAACATTGTCCTTTACAGATTAACACATTGATATCCAATTTGATCAGATATCTGCATTCTCCTTCCTTCTCTGCTTTGTTTAAAAGTGTGTGTTCCTTGAAGGTGAAGTACCTGATACCTCTTTCTGCCTGTCTCTGCAATGCTCCTAATATTCAAGTCAATCTAATAAAAAATTATTCTCTTTTCACTATACTTTTCTCTTGCCTGTCTCTTTGAGTCGGGGTCCCCATGGGCTGTGGTGTACTTGTAGTACCAGGTGAATGGGAAAGCGGGTGCTTTGCATGGTTCTCCTGGAGAAAGAAGCTGCTCTCTGCTTTGCACATGCTCTCACCCACCATGTAATTGTCTCAGTGTGCAGTGAAATGCAATTGAGATATGTGTGTTTTGTCTTGCTCCTCTCTTTTCAGATCCCCACCGGAGTGATGCTGAAAGCCAGGGCAGATGGCTTCCGTCCCCCTGCAGTGTGACCAACTGACCTCAGGGTGAGACCTGCTGAGTGAAACAACTCTCCTTGATCCCTGTGGGATGATGGATGCAGCATTTATTGTGTTCTTTAATTAACTAGCAAAAGATTAGTTCGCTGATTAAGGTAGGGTGTTTGTTTTAAAAGTTTGCTTATTTATTAAAGCAGTGTTTATGTTAGAATACAGACTGATATCTCAGTTATTCCCACTTCTTTATATCCATCCTGAATAGGAAATTTTGTTGTCTATCAAACCAGGTGGCAGGGAATAACAACCCCCTCAAACTTGAGCATAAGTTTGAGGCTACAGAAGCTGATGCTGTAGTGGCAGTTCTGCTAATCCCCCTAACCAAAGTCTGTGTGGTACAGTGGAGTGTGTTTAATTTGGTCATCAATTCAGAGCTGGGTTGCTGCTCAGTTAGGAGTATTGCTGAGTAGGCCACAATTCCTCACAGTCTTGACAAATTCATTGCTCAGTCTTTGGAGTTTACCTATCCCAGAACTTGGGAAATTCGCTTAGAGAACCTCAGCTCTTCCCCATTAGGATAATGCAGAAGTATCTGGAAGCATGTTAAACAATCCCTCTAAGTCAACATCCATTCTAAGTCATAGTGATGCCTTTCCCGAAGTGACAAACTGGTTTGATAAGGTATAGTCATGTAGGAGCTGGAAGTACACAAGTGCAGTTATTAAAAATGAATGCTGTATCCTGTTTCCCTTGTGTATCTTGTCACTGACATGACTTCACAAGTTGCAAATCTATTAAACATTTCAAACATGGAACTGGAGCTCATTAAGCAGAACGTTGACTGGTATATAGCAAACTGTTTCAAATTCAACACTGTTAACGTTTGTCTCCAGAGTGTTTTTGTCTTCTAGGTTGTCATTAAGCAATCCAGCTGTCTGGGAATACAGCCTGTGCTTCCCGTGATCAGAATGTGACTGTCCTTTGGGGTGAGGTAGTAGGTTGTATAGTTTTAGGGCTATGCCCTGCCTGTCAGATAACTATACAATCTACTGTCTTTCCTGAAGTGGCTGTGATGTCAGCGCTGGATGTCTCCAAAGGACAACACAGATATTTTTCAACTGTACCATTCTCTGGCTCTGTCTACGTGTTTGGTTCTTGTGCACAAATGTCCTTAGAGTGTTTAGATTCCTGTATTTCACATTCAGGTTCAAAAGCCATTTCCCTCTGGCATTTTTGGAGAGCAGATGGGGTGTGAGTGCCAGGACACAGAGGTACAACTCAGTCCACAGTGGATTTGCTCATGCACAGATGTCTGGGACTGCCATGGGAGTGGCCACTTGGAAACAGCTGATCCATCTCGTCCTTGTTTTCTGGCATCTGTGTTCATATTAAACATAAAATGGTACTTTTGATTTAGCAGCTGTTTAAATCCACTTGGTGTAGGCTGTTTGAGAAACTACAAAGGAGTGAGCTGGACAAAACCCTAAGAGGATATCTTCCCAGTCAGTCGTGTTCTGCCCTGAAAATGGTAAATTCTTGAACCCTAAGGAAGAGATCTCTTCAGTCAGGTTTGGGCACTGATTTAACTCGCTTTTTTATTACATATTGCTGGTTTGGGAGGGACAGTGTTTGCCACTGCAGTTCTCCTGTCTCTGCAGTCCCTCCACCAGTTCTGTCTGACTCCCAGGTAGAGCTGAGGTCACACATGGCCTTTCTAAGGCTAAGAAATGTGTGGGCTGGAGAGTGATAAGGTAATTTACTTACAAATGGTGAAATGTGTCCTTCAGAAGATGCACGTGATGCTCTAACAGGATGAGGTAGTAGGTTGTGTGGTTTCAGGGTAGTGATTTTGCCCCAGTCAGAAGATAACTATACAACCTACTGCCTTCCCTGATAGGCAGCATAACAACCTCAGAGAAACAAGGGCTAAAATACACTCCTGAGATGTACTTCTGAGACCAGCAAAGTAAGTCTAGATACAATTGTTGCTATCCTGTCCCTAATAGCTCTAAATTTAGATTTTAAGTGGAGATTTCTGATAACTGCCTCCAAAATAATTACCCTTTTTAAAGTCTTTATCATGAAAAATTGAATTAAAGAAGTTTTATTTATTTCAAAGTTTGCTTGCTCTTGATCTGTTTCTTTTTTGGTTTGAGTGGGATGAAGACTGGGGGAAATTATTCCAAAAATGCTGCAAACTTGCATTGAGGAAGTTTGTATTTCCTTGACATCTAAGTTTGAGTGCAACAAATTTTACTGGCAATACCCTGGTTTAGATCAAGCTTACCTCTCCCTCAGGAATCTTGCAGTGTTTTACACATAGTACTGGGTTAAGTCACACAACATTCTTCATCAGGTAAGGTTTACATTACAAGGGAAAAGCTGTAACAATGAAGATCAAGAATGAGAATTAAAAAACCAAAACCAGATATCTATTTAGTCCCTCATTTTCTCATAACAGCTCATTTAATGATGCTTAGTGCCCTGAAGAATTCTCTGCTATGTAAAAAGTACAAATTGCACTGGAAAACCTATGGACAAGAAATGTTTGGTAATTAAAGATATTTTGAGAATATGAACTCCAGAGTCTTACAAGAAAAATCAGTGGAAGAAAGGGAATATAACAACAAGGTGCTGAGTTTGGTTGTAGACATAGAAATTGTTCTCCCATGTGCAAAATACACCCAAAAATAGGAGTCCTGTAAACCTTAAGGTTACCTTGAGACCAGAGGTATCAGACTGGTTTTGTATAACCATTAGTATATATTTTGATTATACAGAAGCCTGTTACTGTAGACTGGAGTCAAAACTGAAGGTAGTTGTAATCCTGTGTTTCTGTCTATCGTGCTACACAAAGGCAAGCCTGCCTTCCCTGAGAAGCTTTTCCCTCATCTCTGTAGCTGGGAGAGCTGTGACATGTATAGTGAAAGCAGATGGAATAACTCATGGTACAGTCAAAGTTAAAGTGGGTATTTTATTGCCTCTCTGGTCCAAAAATACCACACATTATCTGGAGTCAGGTGGTATTTGAGGTCATTCAGCACCTCGAAACAGGGCCTTTTGTTCATACCTTTACCAAAGGTTTGGAAGGCTTTTTGACTTGGGTTCATAGAGACAGATAAAGGCTGTTGGTAAAGCAGGAAAAGTTGGTACGTGTCTGAAACACCCACAGGAGAGCAGGCAATACTGTTACTGGTTTTAATCTTCTCCATTTCTCTGGTTGTGCATCTCTTAATGCAGCACTGCAGGTCCTGAGCTCTTTCTTGCAGCCTCAGGGCTGCAGTGTGAACGTGAGACAAGCTGGGGCAGTGATTGCTTTGTGTGAAGCCTAAAGCATCCTGCTGCTCTCCAGGATGCAGAACAGGCTGGATTCTTGCATTCTGTAAATAACAGAGGGAATGTTCTCTCTGGGACAGAGGGGTTAACAAAGGAAAAACACTGTCCACGTTCTACAGCAGCCTGTTAGATCTCAACTCTGAAGTAGTTTTCTGATCTTCTGGCTCTGCCTGGGTCAGCATTTTACTCTTGGTAATGAGCTGTGAGTTTTCGGATTCAAGTTTTCAGATTCTGGCAATGCCATTAAAATAAAGGGCCAAAAATATCCATAGTGTTCTCCTCTCTAGGATCAACTGTAAATGCAAAACCATGTGCCTGTACTTGGCAGCTTGTGAGCCTGCAGATAATCAGGGCTCACAAGTCCTTAGCTGTGGCTGTCATTACAGCTAATGACACTCCACCAAACAGCTCAGGGGCACTGAGTGTTTCCCAGAACCGCATACTGAAAATGTTTGTATTCAAATGTAAGCAGCAGCTTGGCCTGCTGGAATCACAAGGGAAGAACAGCTGGGTTTTTTTTAAACTCCAGTCAGCATTACCACTTCTTGAGGTGTCATGCTGTTTGTTGCACACATCAGGTGTGAGGAAAGAGCTTAATCATGAGTACACGACATCACATGAAAAATGTGTATCAGGGCATGCACTTCTATACAATGTGTGTCCACTTTAACATCTCTCCTTTATTTAGTGTGCCAGCAAGTATTCATTGACAAGCAGAAGCTTTGTACATCTTGCTGGAACGAAGCTTGTACGTTTGCTTATAACAGGCCAGGTAAAAATCGGTGGGTGTGGGATTTTCTCTGAGGCCAGGATTTCAGTTATTAGCTTGCCTTCTGTGCCCTGGAGAAAGTACACGGTGTTTTGAGAGAAGGCATAGAGAAGACATTAAGCAGCTTTATGACATTGAAGCCACCATTGAACTTTGGATCTCCACTGTGTGGATGTGTGAAGTGTTCTGCCTCTTCTACCTGTTCAAGGCTCTTACAGTTTTGTTGGGTTTTTAAACATGAGCAACCCTTATTCCTGAAACTAATTACCCAGTGTAAAAATTTTTACTGCATTTGGCAAAACACTAAAGCAAAGGTAGGCATTTGCAGATGACCCCAATAACTACCCTAATGACATGTCCTGCCAGCCCCAGCTATGAGCATGCAGCCTTGCCCCCATGCGTGAGTGCCCTGGAGTGCAGCTGCTGGGGCTCTTCCTCCACGGCTGCAGCAGAGGCAAAACCATAGAACACAGGAGTGGTTCCTGGGCACTCTGCTGAAAGGGCAAATTGCAAGGGGGTATTTTTACTGGGGGAGGATCCAAAAGCCCAGTAAGACTTAACTGGTGTGCCAGTCCATGCTGGTACGGGTGACACGGCACACCCCATCTTGCTAAACAGGAGGGGCAGTTGTGGTTGCAGTGAGAGAGCTGCTGCTCATTGGGAAATTCAGAAAGCCTGGCCTTGGGCTCAGAAAGGGTTCCCACACAAGGCCTGGACTCAGCATTGGGCTCTTACTGGGAGGTAAACAGTAGACTCACGGAATGGGGGCATATCCTGAGTTGGGAGGGACCCACAAGGATCGTCAAGTCCAACCCCTGTCCCTGCACAGACACCCTGACAGTCCCACCCTGTGCATCCCTGAGAGCGTTGTCCAAATGCTCCTGGAGCTCTGGCAGCCTTGGGGCCGTGACCATTCCCTGGGGAGCCTGGGCAGTGCCCGACACCCTCTGGGGGAAGAACCTTTCCCTGATATCCAGTCTGACCCTCCCCTGACCCAGCTCCAGCCGTTCCCTCAGTCCTGTCCCTGGTCCCAGAGAGCAGAGGTGGGAGTTGCCCTTCAGGAGGAAGCTGCAGACTGCCATGAGGTCCCCCCTCATCCCCTTATGTCCAGCTGAAGTGACCAAGTGCCCTCAGCCACTCCTCATATGGCCCCTCCAGATCCTTCACCATCATTGTGCCCCTTCTTTGGATGCTCTCTAAGAGCTTCAGGTCTTTCTTATTGTGATGGCCAAAACTGCCCAGCCCTAAGAGCAGCACACTAATCTTGAATGACAGGAACATTAACAAAACATTTTAGAGCTATATTGGCATTGCTCTGATCCATGTGACTCATGGATGGTTTTCCATGAAGGCATCCAGGTATTAACTTCCATTACAAATACTGGGAGATGAGAGCCTGGGAAGATGTCTGTGAGGATCTGGGATTCAGTGACATTCATGCTCAGATTTCACCAAAATATCAGCACCAGCACTTCCTAACAAAGCAAGAAAAAGGTATCAAAAACCTAGGCCAAAATATCCACTGGTTTTCAAATAAATCTGTGTTCCTAATTCACGTGGACACTTTCAATTGTTCTGCAATTAGAAGTAATGAACACCAGTCATGCTAAGCACTTGATGGTATAAAGACTTGTTTGGTTGTGGGATAGTGTTCATGACTAGTCTCCAACACAAATCAAAACCCAACAAGGAACCAAGTTAAGAGACAGTTGCAAATGAGTTCCCTGATGTGTCTTATGTTCATGTTCCAGAGGTTCTTGCTCTGGGTTTTCCCTGCCCAGCTTGCTTATACAAATGCAAACAATAATATTTCCATCCTCAAGGAGCCCAAGTGAGATTTTATAAAGCAAAGTGTGTTAAGAAGGTTTCTCAATCAGCTGAAAGTGAGCAGCAGTTTACACATTAATATCTGGTGTTAGTTAACATTTGGAAGAGAGTGATAAACACTTGATGCACTTTGAATAACACAAATGAAAGTACCACTTTTAGATGATTCTTAATGTAAACATCTAAACTGAAAATAAAATTGTTCCTGATACGATAAATTGGCGTTTCCCTTTTGTGACAAAAAAGGCAGTTTAACCCTTCTTTTACACAGTAAGACAGGTCTTTTGAACACCTTGCTTTTGGTGACAAAAATGTCTCACTTGTGGTGAAATTATGAAAACACATTTCACAGCATTCAGGTATCTGGGAGGTTTCAGTCCTGTCTCAGACTTTAAAGTCCTTCCTGAGCAGATTATTCCCATGTGAGAGGATACACTCTTCTCTCTGGCTTCTGCATGGATTTGGTACTGTGTTTTGCATATCTGATAAAAAACTACCCTGCAAACTTGACAAATGATAGTGTAGCAGTGACTATTTGAAAATCAGATGGGGAATCCCACAGGTCCTATTTTTATTTAGGCTTGGCTTGCTGGTTCATTCCAGTGACCTCCACTGAGGTTTGGCATAGGATACTACTTTTCTCCTCCTTTTTATTCAATTTTTTCCTCCAAAGTTGCAACATGGTCACAATTTTTGTTGTATTTTCTTTTTCTCCCCTCTTTTTTGCTTTTTACCATGGGTAGAATAAAATTCCTGATGTTCCAGGATTCAATGATTTACCTTTTATTCCTGCATCTTAGCAAAACTTAGAATCTGAGTTTGGAAGTTCAAATGGACAAATATGTTCTCATTTCATTCCCCTTTGCAATTCATCTTTTCCAAAATTTAATAAGTTTTAACCATAGCACAAAGAAACTTTATAAAAATATTACCTCCATCATATTACACTAGCTGGCAGAAAAACCAAACATTTATTCACAATTTTTTTAAAAACTTGAGCAAAATTATTGTTAGGAAAGTCTCCCTCAGAAAACTTCCACACTTCAAAGTTTTTTCCCACTAGAGCAAAGAAAAAGAGATGTTACTGTCTACAATATGCTCCAGCTCTTCCCAGATTTCCGATGGAGGAGCTACATCTCCGTTGGTTTGGGATGGCTCACACCCTGAACCATCCATCGCTCACGTGCAGCTGAGACAGGCCCACGATGTTGGCGGAGCTTTCTCTGCCCCAGAGCCATGTCTGCAGGTGGGACACCAGAGTGGCTTGGCCACAGCTGAGCCCAGCCAGGTGTGGTGTTTGATTTCCCCAGGTGATGCCAGGTGGAGGCAAACCTGGACATGCATCACGTGAGCAGCGGCCGGGCCCTGCTCCCAGCTGCAGTGTGTGGCACATCCCACAGGGCATTCCCACCAAAGGCAGCTAGGTGCACTTCTCCCCAGAGAGCATTTGAAGTAGTTTGATCACTGTTCAAGTCTGGAGACATCAGAACCCTTTATTTTTGAGGCAGTTGTGCTCACCTCAGCCCAAGGGCAGATGGGCTCCAGTGGCAGGGGCCAGGATGCGGCCGCCTTCCCGGCTTCCTCCCAGTTCTCCCATCTAAGGCCTCTCCAAAGTGATTTACAGCTCCTTCCCAGTGCCTGGGATGGAATTAGAGTGCCTTGGATTACACAGTACCTTCCCTGTTATTCTTGCTGCATGGCACAGATTTATGACAGCTTTTAAGCCTGGCAGCACGTAAAGAAATATGATCTTAACAAAATATAGAAGGGACCAGAGGAGGTCAAAGTGTGGGAGCTGAACACTACATGATGATCCAGGATTTCCTTTTATTTTCTGCTCACACCTTTTCAGTCTCAAGTGGATTTGGGCTGTCTCAGGCAGCCCTACCCATGTAATCCTCTGAGCCCAGAGACACTGCCATCAGTGGATGTCTTTCGTTATGATTTAGGAAATGAAGGAAATCCCAAAATACCACTGATGAATTAAATGAGTTTTAGACACAGAATGCCAGGACACACAGCATCAGAGTAGGTAGGACCCCCAGGTTCATCCAGGCAGGCTTTCTGTCTCCTGACATTTCTTGCTGTGGCAGCAGCTGAGGGTTTGCTGGGTAAGTGGTGTCCTGCAGGGCTCCTCTGTTTTCAGTGCTGGAGGAGAATCATTTGTGCTCCTTCATGGAGCAAAAGCTGTGCCCAATTCCATGCTAGGACTGTGGGACGAGGAAAATAATGCCGTAAGCAGCTCTACTTTATAGCTTTATTTACAGATATTCATCTATTATTCCTAAACTGTAGCACATAAGAAGAAAAAGGCCTTGCCCTTATCCTGCAGATGGACAATGTGAGACCTGCAGCAGGTGCAAGGTGTCTCAAGCACAAGGGTAGAGCTGCAGGGAGTCACCTGCAGGACCATGGCCCACCTTAAACACTGCCTCAAACTGCAAATTGAAACAGCTGGCAAGGGGGAGGGAAGCTGTGATTACAGCCAACAATTGACTCCTGAGCCAGTGACTACTGCTGAGAGCCTGGTCTTGAAGTAGAAGTGAAGAACAGGAGCCTTTTCTCTCTGGGGTGAGGGCTGTAATCCCCTCCAGCTACAGCATCATTCTCTCCATTAGTGAAATAGGGTCTGGTGTTCTCCCTTTCATTCAGATTTATTATCATTATTTCTCCATGTGAGGAAAGAAATTTACCTCTCTTCTAGCCTAGGGCTGTAGCAAGGTTCCCATGGTGTGAGGGTTCTGTTGAGTTTATTTGGGGGGGATGCTGGTGATCTGTTTCTTTTTGGAAGGCACACAACAGTTTGCATAATAGTTCACCTGCTCTTCTAAGCTTCCAGAGCAACATCCTCTCCAGTTCTCCTGCTGCTTGTTGCTACTCACACTGTAAGCCCTTTCTAGAGCAAAGGGAGTTGAATCAGGCTGGTCCCCAGATGTTCTTTGGGAATTTCACAGGCCAGTAGTCCACATCTGAAGCACCTTTTTTTAGAAGCCCGGACTCTTGTGAGATGTAAGGCAGACATCAGCATTGACAGTTACTACAAAAGTGCCTCCTCTTAACCAATTTCACAGGTGACTCACATTTATAAAGTAAGCAGCATCCCTTTAGTTTTCAACACAGAATATGGTTAAAACAAATAAACTAGTTGCTGGAAATAATTTGCAAGAGGTTTGTTGCTTTGTCAGTCACCCATTGCTGTTGCCATTTCTTTCCCATGTGCAGATCCTCAGAGCCTGGGCTTTGCCTGAGAAACTCTCAGCTATGCGTGTTCTCCTGAGATTCCAGGTCTCCTCCAAAGGGGCATCCCACGAATGGTGAGTGATGTCACTTTGCCAGAAGGGAAGATGTGTGGCCTCCCACTGACCTTGGGACACTCATGTTCCCCAGCTCTCTATTTTTGAACGGATTACTGAATTTCTCATGCTTATATCCTCACAGTATGTGCTGTTTATTATGACATCAAAACCAATATCTCTGGGAAAGACTGACACTACTGCACATGTTTAAGTGTAACACCTAAATCAGTCAGTTCTTGTGTATTTTGAATAAGTGGTATCGCTGATAATTTGACATATGGCAAGATCTGGCACAATACAAACATGTGACCTCCTTTTTCCTCACTGTAGTTTTGATGACTCCCCTCATGACTCCCTGGAGCTGGGGGGCCAAAAGAGGGCATTAAATTCCAGGTTCATCTTAACAAGTCCTGAGTAGCTGTGGCCTGATCACTATGTTCATGTAGATACTGAAATAAAAGGATACAAAATTCTAAAATTCAGCTTCAATATACAGAATTAATGTAGTGTTGCCTATGTTTCTGCCAAGTGGTTAGTCTTTCATTATTGATGATGCAGAAAAGGTGAGGAGAAACAACTGGATCCTGCCTCATGCATTAAGAGACTTTTGGGAGGGGCATGTTCAAATTGATCAGGAAGAGATGTTTTTTCCCAGGCTGTTGTGATAAATCAGTGGAGATGATTTCTGTGGAAGGTGCTGTGGTGCCCTTGGCATCTCAACAAGCTGTAAGAGTGGATGTGGATGAGCTCAGTGTATGAAGCACTCCTGTCTCAGCTGAGGGGGGATCCTAGGAAGGACACAGCCTAATTTTTTGAAAGGACTTTTCCAGTTATGTTTAAAAGCTGTGAAAGGATTTTTTATTTTTTTTTTAATGGCATGAGCACTGGCTTGAAGGAGTTTTGGTAAGAAGCTATCATGGTGCTACACTTGCTGTCCTTTAGCTGATTTTCTCTTTGGTATGTTTTCTTCACAGGGATAACTTGGCTTGGAAAGTGTAGAGGAGATTAATCTCAGTCGGTGTGGGTGTGGGTCTCCCACTTGGGCCAGGGCTGGACTTCCAGCTGAAGGCATCCTGAGTTGACAGGAAACTTTGCTAGGGGTAATCACGTAGTTTGCTAATTAGTAATTTTTGCATTTTGTTTCCCTGCCTTGGTGACACACTTGGCTCGTGAAAGAGCTATGAAGAAGTTCCTCAGATCCCACTTCTCCTGTCAGGAGCCTCTTGCCTGTGCACTTGGTCTGTGTGCTCAATTATAACCATTCCAGTGGGACAGAAAACTCATATTTTATGATAGAGTTAAAGTCACAGCCTAAACTATTTTGCACTTCTTGCTGGCCATGTAATGCATATTTAAATGAAGAAAGGTGAAAACATTGCACCAGCATAGAAAGGGGCACATGATGTCTTTATCTGTAGGACATGGATTATTAATGTGTGCTTCTCTACTGAGGCTTCAGCAAGCTTAAGGGCACAAAAATTAACTTTTCTATTTAGCAGGACCCGGAGATGTTGTAAGAACAGTCAACGAGAGGATGACTGAGGGGACTGAGCATTTTAAACTTGCTGTGGTTTTATGCCTCACACTTTCAGGAGAACACAGCCTCTTCTTTCCTGTACACCCCAAGACAGACCATACTGATAAAGGAATAACAGAAATTTCTAATCAGCTCTAAGCTTTGAAAATGTTTCTTCTTCTGTTGGTGACACACCTAGGTCCAAAAAAGCCAAAAACTCCTAACCATACCTGTAGTTTTCTACTTCATAGCTACAAGCAGAAATCAATACTGAAGGTCTATAAACAGTGCTCTGGCTGTGTAGTGTCCTTCATCTCAGCTGTGGGCTGTAGGAAACCTCAATTCCCTAGCTGCAATAAATGCTGCAGGCTCCAGAGCCAAGCAAAATGTTTAACTAAAATCAGATAGATAGATAGATAAATAGATAGATAGGTATCTGCTGATGCAATCTCTCACTCTGAAATTTCATTCTGAAATATAGACTTCTTCTGGAGGCACTGGATGATGTAGAGTTCAGTCTCCCTGAAAAAGCCTCTCAAGTGGCAGTGTCCAGCCATGTCCAGCAGTGCCTTGCACATTCTATGTAAAGACTTTCTGATAACCAAAGACGTTGATCTCCCAATGCTTTGCATGCCTGGTGTTACCAGCTTGTGAGTTATTTGCCTCATCTGAGAGACTCAGCAATACTTTCTGTGCTCTGGGTAGCCAGATATCACTGAAATTTTAGGAGTGACTATGTTTGGCAGTTCATGGCTATGGCAGCACTGGTGCAGTGGATAATATTTTGGCTTTCAGGAAGCTTGGTGACTTTGAGGAAATGACTTGCTGATGCTTTAGCACCAGACAAGCCCTGCTCTTTATAAATATTTAATGAAATGCAGCTTTTTGTTGATTTGCGCCCTAAGTCTCTCCTAGCACTGTACTCTGCAGCCTGAACTTGCCTCTTCCTTAAATGAGATTATCCAGGGTGTTGTCAAGCAAAATCTTTAATATTTCCACTAAGGAAGGTCCCACCTCTTCTCTGGGAAGCCTATCGCTCCATTATTTTATGGCTGAATTCTGTAAAGGAATTTCCCCTAAACTGTCTTGTGCCTACAGCCTTCTGTCCTGGCACCAAGAATCCTTTGGAAAAAGAGTGTCTCCATCTCCTTTAGAACCATTTTCTTTGGGTGTTGAGACACTGACTAGACCCATCCTGGGCCTTTCCTTCCCCAGGCTAAACAAACCCACTTTTCTTAGCCTTTCTTCATATGTCATGTTCTCCAACCCTCTCTCCAATGGACCCTCTCCAGTTCTTCGGTGTCTTCCAATGTCTTTCATTTTCTTGAGCTGGGGGCCAAAAGTGGACATTAGATTCTAGGTTTATCCTAACAAGTCCTGAGTAGCTGTGGCCTGATCACTATGTTCATGTAGATACTGAAATAAAAGGATACAAAATTCTAAAATTCAGCTTCAATATACAGAATTAATGTATTTACGTATCAAAACAAGTTTAGACACAGAGATTAACTCTCTCCTATTGCCAGGTTCTTATACAAAGATGAGACCTCAAAAAAAGAAAAAGGATAGTAAAGCAGTGAAAAATTAGTTCAAATTATATAAGAAATCCCAATATTCAAAGTACAGTAAAATTCTGTAAAAGACAAAACTTAATGGACATTCTGAGGAGAAAATTCTGCCTATCTCTTCTTATATTCCTTCTGGTTGAATGATAGAGTCAGTATACTAAAGTATTTATTTGTTTATCTATTTTATATTTGCATTGCCTAATGTACAGGAGATCCTGGAGGCAGAGTGAGGCCTGGATGTGCACTAATGTGTTTTGTAATTAATGCCTTGAATACTGAACTGTGTCCAGCCAGATTCTAAAGCAGATTTTTAGTGGGCTAAAGGTGCTGCCAGCCAAGCTAAGAATGAAACCCTTATGATGATACTTGTCCATTCTCTCTTAAAGGAGAAGGGAATCCTGAGGATAGAAAATTAGAAGCAGAAGGAAGGAAGGACACAGGGAATGATTCAACAGGTGATGGAAATTCAACTGAGATTGCATATGTGCAACATGGTCATGTTGGAAAAATAATTAGTTGAGCTGGGAGCAAAGTGAACCTCAAGTGGAAGAAGTTGGCTTAGTCAGTCAGGAGATAAAAATCTGATGCTCGAGAGAGTCTGAAGCTGAGCCTGATCAATCTGATTTGATTTTTTCAAAATACAAATTCCTCCTGCTCAGGGGGACTTCTCAGGGGGATCTTCTAGTTAACAGAGTATACATTGGCTTAAAATAACTCCACTTGAATTGGTCTTCAAAGGGAGAATTTGTCTCAAGCAGTATCTGAACTCTTGAGAGTGTGAGATTCTGCAAGCCAAGCAGAAGGATCTCCTGCAATTCAATATTCAGCAGCTGTCAAAGCTTTTCAGTTCTTCATGTGAAAGAGGCAATTGTGGAAAACAGTCAGGGGAAAAGAGGTTTCAGAAACACAGTTACTGGCTTGCAGGTGTAAACATCCACAGGAGGTGGGGGTACAGGGGAACTGGCAGTGAGGGCTTGGGAGAAACAAGGGGAAGCTGCTCAGAAGATCATGTTCCAGCACTGCCAGGACTGTCAGTGTGTCCATTAAAGATGGCAAGAATGAAAAATTAAATACTAGATTAATATAACTCATCAAGTTGAAATAAACTTGATCTGGATCTGATGAGAAGCTGGAGAATGATCAGGAATGGATGGATGGATGGATGTGGAAGTGTTATATCTACAGATGTATCCCACCTACAAAACAAACACTTCAGCATCCAGACATTGGGAATCTGGGGTAGAGCTTCAGCTGCCAGACTTGTCTGAAAATCTGGGAGATGCACATGAAGCTCCCTGGCAAAAGGTAGAAACTGATGTATCTATAATGTAAGAAAATTCTGTTTAATAAAGTCCCTAAAGAAGCAGTATAAATTATAAAGAACAGAATTGAAACATTAGCTGTGACTTACAAACCCCCAGTATGATTCTGCCTTAACATCTTCCTTCCTCCCTTCCTACTTATTTAACAAGTTTTCCACCTACAATGGTGCCTTTATACAAAGTTTCAATTCTTTTGCAGTAAGTGTTACTGACAATATAAAGATGCTCTTTGATAGAAGTTACTTTCCCTTTCAGCACTTCTGCATAGTTCTGTTTTGACTTTGTGCTCCTTTCCCCCCAAAATCTGAGTTACAAAACTGCTTCCTTCAGTCCCCAGTGGAGGCTTGTTTGTATTGGCTTTGATGTGAGCAGTTTTAGCTGCTTGGTTTAGTTTTATCCTTTCAGGTATAATTTTAACCCTTTAAGGGTTTATTAAAAAATAATTGCACAGCATGAAATCTTAAAAGGCACAGTGAGATGCTCATGGTAAAAATGCATAACAGGTCTGGTTGGGGGAAAATGTTACAGAACTGATGTTCTCCTTGTCTAAAAAAGGAAAGTACAGGTGGTATCTTGGTCAGTCTCCCCTGTGGAAATAATAGGTAAGATTTTAAAAGCTAATTAACTGCTGCAGCTAAAGAAACTGAACTCTGACGGCCACACAAAAATCAAAAAGACCAAAATAGTCTTAATTAAGAGCTGGATGCTTTCTAAAATTATAAAAATTAACATCATTTGGCTTCCCAAAAGTAATTACAGGTGATAGAGACTTGTGATAAAATCTCTGGGACAGCTACAGAATCTGAGTAAATTAGGGAGCCCAGATGTAATGTTCAGAAATATGAGATGGATAGGTAAAGCCACTGGCCAGCTGGCTGCCACCGATCAGAAATGCCGTAAGCAGCAAGGAAGTACAAAAAAACTCGACGTCTTTGGCTCATACCAACAGAGAGAAAGTGCAGCAGCAAGGAACTTGCAAAAGGAAATTAAAACTTGTCAAGATTCCTTGACAGGATCCATCCAGTATTTTAAATTTTCTTTTACTTTAGATACAAATGTCAGTGTTTATAGACCCCAAAATTACTGCCGTAAGAAAGAGTGGAAGGCCATTACTATAAAAGTCTAAATTTTCTAGAAGCACAGCATTGGTTGAGACTAAAGAAGGATCTTGTTGCTATTGCTTTGGGAACAATAAACTACAATACACTTCAAACATAAAGATTTGGAGTGGGGATAGGAAAGATGGAAGCAATTGCTTTACCTCAAAATAGCTAAAAAAGGCAAATATTAGCTGTAGAGGAAAATGTCTTATTTCAGAATATAAGCAAAAGCCTTCCCTGAAGTTATAATCCCTGCCTTGTTACCAGCCAGATGTTCTCCATACAGGAAAATTCACTAACTTCTTCAAGTACCACAGGTATATGAAAAGCCACTAATTTTATACTGGCTGATTAAGTTAAAATAATTTCACAAAGTCACTGTAATTTAACACATCAATGCTCTAAAATGGCTGGGATGAGTAGGAGCACCAGTGCCAGATAAAACCCAGGAAGAAGGATGGAGGCATTGAGTTTCTGTGCTTGTTAACCCAGCCCTAGCCCACCAGATGGTGGCAGGAGAAGCTTCTGGGGTTGGTCACCACGTACAGTGTTTTTACTCTTCCTTATACAGTGCAGAGCAATAGGTGATGATGTTTTAGGTTTCATTGGAGGCATTTATGGAGAGAAACTACATTGAGCCTGAATATAACAGTGAAAAATGGCTCAATGTCTCCATGGGTCAGAACACGAGGAAGAAAGTACAATTTGAAGTAGTGCAGTAACATGTCAGCTTTTTCTGGGAAGGCTGCAAAGATATGTAAAATGCAAACAATAAGGACAGTATAATTAATTTGCTTAACAGACAACATAAAGCCACACGAGACAGGCAACCCAGAAAGGCTGATTTAGTGCAAGGAGGGAGATTTGACAGCCTGGGCAGGAAGAAGGAGTCTCTCAAATTATGGTGGGTTTTTTTTTGTGAAAAGCTGTGCATGGAGGAGGTTCTCAGAAGTGGCTGAATCAAAGCATTTGGAAATTTGTCTTTGAGGGGATGCCCCTTTGGCCTGAATGCACAAGGGAAAACCTGTGGCGTGGGCACCTGGCTCAAGGGCTGCCTCCTCAGGTCCCACGTAGTGTTTTGAGATGTGGGTGAGATGTCATCATTGCTGTGTCTTTCAGTGGGACATGTGTGCTCTACCCACCCTTCAGGGTTTGGGGCTGCTGGTGACAGGAAGCTCAAACCCCTCTGGACTCACACCACCTCTTTGTACACCCCTAAAAAACCCCAAATACTCCTGCAGCTGCAAGGATTGCTCAGTGTTACCTTGCCAGCAACACACAAGGTTCATCCTCATCGACTTAAACTTGTGCCCCAACCAGTAAAAATATTTGTTAATCCAGGGCCCTGTCAGAGCTGTGTTACATCTTAACCTGTGATTCTAAATTGGCAAAACTGCAGTTTGTATCTGCAGTAACATCTGAAACCCTCATTTTCCTGGAACATCTGTTTTCATCTGGAGAGGAGGACAGGAGAAGAACACTTACTGACATTACTGTGCAGCTGAAACACACTTCTGGCTCTGAATGTCAGGGAAATGACAGTCCTCTGCCAGCCCATGGCCTCTGGACTGTAGGCCATGGGCTTTATCACATGCTGCAGTCAGCTGCAAATTAATAGAGAAAATAATACTTTTTGTCCTGTGAACCACATTAGCCACAGAATTATGCCATTATTTCTTTCTTCAACTGCTTTTCTGGTTCAGTTCCAGTTCAGCTCTGCCTCAGCAGAATCCCAGCCAGGCTGAATATGAATTTCAGCTGAACCAGAATCTCTGCTGGTTCAATGTTCCTTTCTTGTTATGATACACAAATTAACTAGGAACCAGAATGCAAATACGATTGATGAGTACAAGGATTATTTTTTTTACTCTCACAGCCATATCTGTTCCAGCTTCTAAGTCTTCCTGTCTATAGCAGCAAGAATGAGGGAAGAGCAGAACATGTATTCTATGTCAGCAAGTTACAACCTCAGAAAGAGAGTAAACAGCCCCTGCAAGCACCTACTACAAATCTAGGAAGTGGATATTACCCATACCAGAGGCCTGTGTATAGACAAACAATAGTAAACACTATCAACTTCAGGTGTCTTAAAGCCAAAACACTACAATCTGACTGAAACTCTGTGACTCAAATCTTCCTCTACCAAAGAGAGGATTAGTTTTGAAAATCTAACATGAGCTGAACCCCACTGTCAATTTACAAAACGTGAATTTAGTTTTTCAATCACTATTCTGTCATACCAATAAAACTGGGAACAAATTAGCAATTGCTAAAACACATAATGAAGTATCTTTTGAACAGGAAGAGGTCAACTTATGTTTTCCCAAGGGTCATTATACAACTTTATGGCACCAAACTATGTATATGATTTGAACACTGTATTTCTAAATGAAATAGTTTTGGAGTTCTCACATTTTTTGTGGCTGTTTTTCTGCAAGAGAAAATGAACTGTGATACTGATTTCCTTTAAGCTCTCTCAGTTTTCCATACACACACACACCTGTACATATATACACAGTGTAGTGTTACTTCTTGGTACATTAATGAAATGCCTAAGTCGTAACAGCCTATTTTAGTAAATTTGACCAGCAAGTCCACATTGCAGAATCTCTTCCCCGTAACTTTCCTTGGCATTTAATACTACCTGCAAAGTTAGTGAATAAATTCTGACAAAACCCTGTGGTGCAGAGGCAGGTATTGTTACTACTGCTATTAATGTACTCTTTGGAACAAGGCAAAAGGAATTCAATTTGGTCGACCTGTACTACAGGAGTTACAGCACGGAGAGATTTGGGCCCACATTCTCCCCCTCTCCCCCATCCTTTGGACCTTGAAACCTTTCTGCATGTAGTAATTTAGCAAAGGTTGTGATTCTGTACTTTCCTCTGACTTCTGGGTCACCTGTGCCTGGACATAGCCAGCACAATGTGGCCGAATGAGAGCCAGGCAGTCAGCAGTGCTCCTGGTGTAAATCCTCAGGCAGGGCATTGCTGCTCCTTGGGGAGGATGGCAGAGAATTTTGGACTGGGGTAAATTACAACCATGAACTTTGCATGTGCCAACTAAAACAACACAAAAATATAAAATTCTCCCCCCGCGCCCAGCAGTGGCAAGGCTTTCACCAGAGTGAGCACAGCTCTCCAACTATAAATAGCAACTTCCCTAAAATTAGATGGAACTGGCAGGCTCTGGGCCATGAATGGGAGCACTGTTAATATGCTCATCAGGTACTGGAAGGGCTCCAAATCTGACAAGGCCTGCTACAGCACAAACGTTCTGTGCATGGAAAAATGAGCAGGAACGGCTGAATGAATGGGGCCAGGGATGTTTTCCTAACTGGATAATAATGTCACAGACTGCCTGACGATGCTGGTTACATTTAAAGGAGTACTGCAAGTAGGGATATTTCTCCATATTTCTTACTGCTTTGCTTATGCTAACAGAAAATGCTGTTAAATCTAATGAATAAAGAAAGGTGGGAAGTAATTTAGGGGGAACTTAATACTGAGATACTCAGTAAAGTTAAACCAAGCTGGGTAACAGTGTAAATTTTAGTCTGTAGCTGTTTTTGGCTGTTTTCATTCAGAAATGGCTAGGGCTTCTCTGCAGTCCTCCATGGTGATTTTCTGAATAGTGAATAAAAATATGAGTCGTTGGTACAACAGGTACTTGGTACTAATTGGCTGTTCCCCTGCTACGGAAACATCAAAAATGCTGTTTGGCTTTCTGCAGTTCAGAACAGACCCCATAGCATAGAAGGTGCCATTGTGGTCCCAAAATGGCAGAGAAACTTCAATTGCACAGATGATGTATGCTGACCTTTTCTCTAGTGTAGCACCATTGAAATCCAATCACTTCTGCACCTGCCATCAATCAGCCCACACTTCCATATATAGCCTTTTTTTTCCCCTAAAAAAATTAAGTTACCTCATACAAAGGCACCTTGAGGGCACATTGCATTTCCACAAGGGAAGTCAGAGCCCAGCAGCTGACGAATTGTGAATTTACACCGAGCTTATTGTACAGTGTCTCTCCCATGTTGATAAACCTTTAGTTCACTTCAGTTTAATTCATTTTGAGCGTGAATTAAGTTAAGATAATTATGGCCAGCTGACTCCTAAATGAGTGTCCTTAGAGAAATTATATATGCTTGAGTCATACTCACTTTAAATTCACATCTTTTTTTGTTAATTCACTTTGACATCTTGTGCAGGACAAGACATTGGGTATCTTGGGCTTGTGCCAGAGCACCTTGAAGGTAAGGAAGGAGATATTGAACTAGTCTCAACAGAGGGCGGGAAAATCAGATTCTCAGGGATGAAAAATATAGCAAATTTTTTTTTTATTAAATAGAAAACATATAAATGGCTCAAACATAATAAGATTTTTGCACGTAATTATGATAATTAAATTTTTTTAATGAGAAACATTAAAATTAAACAGCATAGCACTGTTTCTATGCCCTTCTCAAGTCAGCACTTGTCGGCCGTAAGGAAACCCCAAATTTACCCCACCATGCCCCAATTAATGTGATCATTTAAATGGGCTAAAGTATTTGCACAGCTTGCTTTTTTTTTTTTCCTGAAATCATCTCTTCATATGGCCATATCAACTTGTTTCTAATGTACAGAATTCTTTGAGTCATATGTAGATTCATTTTCACCACGGCTTCAGGAAATAAGAGTGAGTTACTCTAACTGGAAAACAATGATGCCATTGCTCCAGTCCTCCTGCAGCTTTGCCACTGTCACATTAACAGACTGTATTGGTGGTCTGAAGGCCTCACATAGCTGCAGTGAAAAGTAGGTTTAACCACAGCTTCCAGACAATGGTTTTTTGCATAGGAGAAATTTTGTGTAAGCCAGCACTTTGAAATTTAATCCTACAGGGGTTATAAACAAGACTGTTTTTTCTCCATTAGGGGATTTAATATTTGGGTTAATCACTTGATTAGCAAGGTTTTGACCTTTGTTTATGGAATAGCTGCTGTATTTTTAGCCCAATGGGAAGGAAAGCTTTGATGTCCAGACTGCTGATAGTGAAGTATGTATTTTCACTGGGGAAATGTTCTGTGTCAGTGAGGAGCAGGAATGAAGTCTAATGAGGACTCAAATGGGCTTCTTGAATAATTGTGTGTGCATGAGGGGGAGACAACCAAAGTGACAAACTTACCAAAAGCTTTCTATATGAAGGTATAAAGCCTGTTAGGATGTTGCTGTAATTCTTTTGGAAGACAGTGCACACACTTCTTAGACATAGTGATAAACGTGAAGAAAAGTTTCAGAAAGAGAAATGCCCTGGATTCTAAACTGAGATTCCAGTAGAAAAGATAATTAAACAAAAACTAACAAAGCAACTAATGGAAGTTCAGGCTCTACTTCATAGTTCCAGTTTACTCTACAATCCCTTTTATCCTCACATTTCCAGCTCTCTCCCTTCCCACCGAGCCCGGAGAGCTGCCACTAGAGGTCAGGTGTTTATCACTCTCCTCACTGCCATCAATCACCTCTCGTGCTGCTTGGTTAGAAATGAAACTGCCTTAAGACAAATTAGAAATCAGAGCAAGGTGAATTCACACCACGGTTATGTGTTCTTCACAAATCACAACATTTAAAATCTAGTTACGATTTCATGTGAGAAATCTGCAGTACAAAAATGGGATTTCCCAACAGGCAAAGAAAACATTCATTGATTCAGGTGCTGCACCAAAACCAATAGAGAAGCTATCAGTAATGGTGATGAAAATAATGGTTAGGTGCAGTACATGTAGGTTTGGAATGGTATAGGGCAGGTTCTGCTGTGATTTTTACCAGTAATGATTATTCTTATCACACAATTAGTGTTTGCCTGACCAATTTTTTGGTCTCCGCAAAAGTGAGTGCCAGCTGGACAGACAGCACGAGCTGGGGGGCAAATCAGCTACTTTGCCCCAAAACAAAGGATGCTGGAGGATATCTAGGGCTGGGTGCTGTTTTCAGTCTAGGGCTGAAAACAAAGGACATGGGGCTAAAGGAAAGGGAGGGGAGGACATGGCCAGCTGAAGTTCCCATCACAAAAAAATGCTTGGGAAATCAGGTTTTGCTTGTTTCTTGGCACATATGCAATGTGGGTATGGCTAGGAATAGTTCTATTAATCTTTCCAACTTGCTCTCAAGCTCTTTAGTAACTACACAGTCAATATTGCTGCCTTGTGCAAAAATACAAATGTAAAATTTTATTGGGTTGGGTCCTTCCCAATGCAGTGAACAGTCATAGAAACTAACACAAGTAGAGCAATCATTCCAGGTCCAAATGTAGGCCCTTTTCATCAATACTTATGTATTTCATGGAGGATCATGATGATTTTCTGAGCAAGAGCCTAAGAAAAAACAAAAATTGAATTGCTTAAAATGAGATGTTACTTAAATTAACTAAGCCAGCACAGGGTGGTGACATCAGAGAACCCCACTTAAGCTATTGCTTCCCAACTCCACATCTCCATAGGGAGATGCATTAAATGAATTTATGGGGATGGATCCACAGGCCAAAGGCATGTGCAAGGGTATTTAGCAAGCAGCAGTTGCAGTCTCCTGAAAACACAGGTCCAGAAACTCCAGCTCATTCATGGTGCTTCTGAAAGGCCCAAACCCAGCCCAGCACAAGGAAGGAAACTTCCCCCTTATCCTTTTCTTTCACAAAGGTGTTCCCATTACATGCCCCTGTTCCACAGATCCAAGCAAGAGCAGGTATTTTGCTTTCTGTAGAAGAGATAAAAAATCACCTGCTATCCTTCCTTTGTTAAAAAAAAGAGTTGGGTTCAGTCTTCTGTCAGAAACCATTCAGTAGCAAAGAAAGAGCTCTAGGCTATGTGGATGCAGCCCTGATCAGCCACAAGCATCACTGCCATCCCATTGAAACGTCTGGTTTTGTAAGCTTTTCACGTGAGACACCTCCACAGAAAAACCTGGAGATTATCCAACTTCACTTTAAAATGTATTTCATCTGACATACAGAACATCTTGTGTAAACCACACTGAGATGATCTTCAAAGCCTGTTCATTCCTTCACTGCCTCTTTCAAAGTGCAGCAAATTCTCTTACAGAGATTTCTCTGATGGTAGCAACAATCATTAAATATGTCCCAGAGCACAGACTTCTATTCATTGGCATCACTGTGTTTTCAAAATATTTTCCAGGTGTGTTTGAAATAACTAATTTGAATTTGTTATTTGATCTGTACCTCCATGCCAAACTGCAGGGACCTTCAGTGCAATGTCTTAGAACTGTGACAGGGTGAGAGGTGGTATAAAATTTCAGCATTGAAAAATTCAAAGCACATCAATTCCAAATTTTTGGAGAGATTTAATTTTATTAACAACCGGAAAACCAAAATAATCTAAGAGTAAAAAACTTGAAGTACCAGTCATACACATTTGGAATAATGAAGAACTATGTTTATTTAGGTTTGGGAGGGTAGGCTTTGGGGTTTTTTGGTAGAAGAAGTAAGTCTTTTTATCTTTGTTCAAAGGGTGAGCAGCTACTGTTTTAAGCAGCAATATGGAAAGGGAACAAGTAGTTTTGTCTCAGGTGTTTTCTATTCTCTCCACCTTGTTTTTACTCAGTGCAATCACCAGTACAGAAGTCCACAGTTACTCAATGTCCATTTACTGCATGCAAATATTTTTGTTGTGATAGAAACATCATTTTAGAGGATGGCACAATGGTCGTGTTACTATTTTAAACCAGCTGCTGATAATATGAAACTACTCCTAGAGTGCTTTAAACTGCTCCTGTATGGTTTGCTAAAACTGCATTTAGGGTTGTTTCATGATTTGATGACTACCTTGCTCAGATCCTGCTGTGCCTTGTGCCTTGTCTGCGCAGAAGAGAGACTACAGCTTTTCTTTTCAACCAGAGAGAAATTTAAACAGCAAATATTTAATTTTTAGGCTTAAATAATTTCCAGGGGAATATTCTTTGTTATTTGTAGATACAAAGTTTTATAAGGATTTAAAAAAAGTAGTTAATGGGAAATCACCTATTTGTGTTCATGTAATGCCATAAGACAAATGCAAGGAGAAATGGTTTTAAATGAGAGAGGAATGGTTCTATCATGCAAATGTGAAAATAAATTCAATGAGTAGGCATTCATCCTCATTTTGCAGAGAATTCATGTATATACATTGAGTGTTAAAAGGTCAATCTAAAAGATCACCTTTTATATCAAACTTTCACTAATTTGAGGGCAAAAGATCTGCACTCGGTTGCAGCTGTTTTCTGCAGGGCTGAATTCTTACCAAATCTGATGACTCTCCAGAGCCTGCACAGTTCTGGGTGCAGCCTTGTGAGGTTCCTGTGCCTGCTGACAAATAGGAAGAACAACTTTGTTAACACTGAGTGACAGCACTTTGTAAAGCTAAGCCACGGCAGGTGGTTATGAGTCCTTTCTTTTCTGAAAAGCAGTGGGTTTTAAATCCATTTAATGCTGGAAGAGTTAGCATGCAGCAAGGTGTTCTCTGCTGCTGCCTTCATCTCTCTGTAAGTTCTGGCCCAGGTGTTTGGAGACACATCAATCAAAGGTGAATGCATACAAGGAATACGTGCATCCATCTACTCCTGGCAAAGGGATAACATGACTGGTATATGTGGAGTGAGGAGAACTGACCTCCTATCAGCTGCAGTCTTGCCCTGTTGACCACTTATGCTTTTTGTAGTGATTCAAGAGGAAAGCAAGAATGCCATTTTGCTGTTTGTCAGGGTTTTATGAAATAACTTTCTGGCTGTGCCTCTCTTCTACACCAGTGAATCTGGCAAGGCAAAAATAATCACATTATTCTCTCACAGCACCCTCCAAAAATAGGTAAAATGTGCTCACAAGGTATGGGGTAGACAGGGTGCAGGGTACTGATGGAGACAAAAGAGTGGAAATGTCAATAGCCATCCTGCCTCCCTGCTCCTCTCAGAGTTCTTCACTGTCAAAAAAGTACAATTTGAAGGCCTCTGTTTCTTTCCTCCTCAATGTCTCTGCATATGGTATGTCTCAGCAGTCCACTATTTTTCTTTTTTTAATACCAGCTAACCACTCCTGAGCCTCAATCTGAATACCACCCATAAAAATTGATGGAGGTGCCAAGTCCAGCATGGCATTTACAGAACAGAGATGCCACATCAGACTTTCATTGTGACCTTTATTGTGACCTGTGTGTCCTCAGGCTCTCCCTGGCAGTTTGCTGCTGCTGCTGCACAAGCCCCTATGGGAGGAGCTGCCCCTTTTTTTGCTGCAGAGCACTCTGCTCTCCATGAGGAACGAAAAATAACAGCGGTGGGTTCCAGTATGCATGGCATGAAGGATGTGGCTGCCAAGAACAACGGCTTGATCCTCGTGTTCCACAAAAAGAACAGCTCAGTATACTTAGCACATTGCTCCAAGTGATTAATCCAGGGAATAAAGGTGGGTTTTTTTCCTGAGGCACATGAATATTTTTTAAAAGTTTTAAAAATTATTTTATTTTATTTTATTCTCTTGGAGCAGCAAAGCCTTAGAATTGAATAGCCTAATTTCTACTAGTGATATCATGACTTTTGACAAGGAATGGAAAAACAATATAAAATAGTAGCCTACTGTATCAAACATATTCGTTCAAATATTCATATCAAATATTTTTGATATCCAGGAGCTTATCAGAAACCTCGTATGAGGTACAGACTGCCCTGGGTACAACCTGCTGTTCTGCTGGAGCAGATGAAGGCAGATCAGCTATGCAAATTCAGAAAACTGCACATATTGCAGGGAGCATTAGGTATTTTCATATATTTGTACTATCAACCTTTTCTTTTAATGTGGGGTTTGTCCCTTCACTCCAAAGCAACCCTACCTAGAGGCTATTTAGTGAAGAGCCTTGCTGGATTCAGGCCCACTGGAAACTATTTATCACTGTTTACAGAAGAGAAAAGCAGGGCTGCCAGATTAGCAACCAAATCTAAAAGTGACTTCAAAGTACATTCTCCGATAGCACGACACACATCTTTCAAATTTATGGACATGAGTGGATATCTGAGAAAAATATGAAATCATCATTTATCCAAAGACAGCCTTACTTTCATGAACCATGGGTACAAATAAAATGTGCATACCTTCCAGAAGCAAATGCTGTAGCCAGGTCTCAAGGGTAACTCAAATCTGACCAGATTAATTTAACATCTGTTAGTTGTATTTCTAAATCAAAGCAGCATTAGTGTAATATACATACCAGCTGTAAAGTTTTTGGTTTTTTTGTTTTTTGGAGTGAAAAACCAACATAAGAGCTAGAGACAGAAAAAACAACACAAATGGTTGGTTGTTCCACTTGGATTCTCCAAAGATTTACAGAGTTTAGGGAGAAAAAAAAATCAGCATTGTATTTTATTTTTAATCAGAGATTCACTGGGTCTGGATTAAGTACATTTTGATACCAGTATTCCGCTCTCATTTTTTGAATGTCTAGTTCACCTTTATTTGTGTAATAAATCGTATTTTTCTGCATATAGTTCATGGGATTGAGTGGGGTAATGACTGACTTGAGTCTTTTCTCTAAGAGCAAATCAAAGTGGCTAAAATGTCTTAGGATCTTTAGCTATGTATAGGCAAACAGCACTTTACAAAACTGAGAGAAATTGTAAGATTTAGCCCCAAAGAACTGAATAGTCAAGTAAACAGGAGCAAGAATTTAGTATAATTATGTTAAAAGTAGTCAATGAAGAGTTGGCCAATTGGAAAAATAAAGTTTGCAAAAGAAATAGGGCTTGAAGGACTGATAGAAAAAGCAGGCAAGGACAGTGTGTGCTTGTGAAGAGGGGCATTGACCCAATCAAGGGGTTTGAAGATGCAGGAAAGAAAAGAGGAAAAACTAATACTGGTGCAATGGGAAACCAAACAACCCACCAGGGACTTCAACCACTCTTTGTTCTCTTTTTTTTTATGTCTGCAGAAAGTGGATATGGCTTTTACCACCTTCTTCCAAAGTATGGTTTAACATACAGGTGAACTGATGTAACACCTTACAGCTGCAAGGGGGTAGATCTCTCTCCCTTCCGCCCTCTCCCAGTGTTCTCTCCTCACCCTTGTGTCTGCTCAGGTGTTCTGTGGCTCCCAGCTGAGGCCATGCAAGTCCCTAACCTACAGACAACTAGCCAGTCTTTTGAGGGGGTTGAAAAATGCCACGAATCCTAAAGCCCAAAGACAGTAAATGATGGAGCCTGTGCCTGAAAGAAGGGGTAGGAGGAGGGAATGTGGTTTTCCATTTTCAGCAGTGCTACATTGATATTACCCCAGAAGGCTGCTCTGCTGCCTTCTGCTCTGCAGAACACTGTGAAGTGCAGTTGTGAGAAACCTGGCTTTGAGGATTTCTTCTGACTCAGTTTCCACTCTGATCACTAGCCTATGGCATTGCCCTTGATAAGGAAAATAAAATCACTTTTTCACTTTGTGTTGTAATTAGAGTTCTATTGGGTAAAAAAAAAAAAAAAAAAAAAGGAGGCTTGTGTTTGTTTTTACTTACAGCTCATGCTGGAGCACAGTCATAGGTAATAGCTAATCTAACTGTAAAATCTGAGTGGAGACACAGCTCCTGTAATTGCACTGCCAAGTAATCAGGTGATGTCAGCACACTCACACCCTCGGTTCGCCTAAGCTCGCTCACCCTGTGATAACAGAACAGTGCCTTGCCTTCCCCATTTGCAGTGCCACGGGTACCTCACTCTGCGCGGAGCATCTGAGGCTCCCTGTGCGCGTCTGCGTGCCATGACAAACCTGGTGACACGTGGGACAGTGACAGGGCACTTTACCTTCTGCACAGCTCCAAAAGGCAAACTCCCAGAATGTAAACATGAATGAGATGTACAGGGCAGGTATATTGACGAGATCTTTTTTCTTTCCAGATTAAATAGAAAAAAATTGGAGGTATACTGAGATATCAGAAACATTTGAAAATCCCAGCCTGGACATTAAACAAACATTTGTAATGCTGAACCTCAGGATAAACAGCAAATATTTTGTGTTCTCTAACAAATATTTGCAGAGTTGCACACAGATGAATTAGGTAATCAGAGCAACTGCTGTCAGATAGCAGCAGTTAAAATGGGTGCAAAACTCTATGATACAGCTGTAATTAACCACTCTTGTATGATGGTTCTTGTCCTCAGAGGCTCCCAGAATGGCATCAGTGATCTGCCTGTCCTGTTGTCAGCATTTTCCAGTGGCTTGAGAATTTCTGGGGTCTCCAGCTATGGCTGTAGAAAGGGCGAAGCCAGACAACCAGTGTGTGTGCAACCTGAGCTGGCAGGAGACCAGCTTTAGTGTATTTGCTGCTCTACATTCAAACCTTATGGATTTTGTCTGCCAGTTTCTAGAGCCAAATGTACATCAAGACATAAACAGGAGGTAAAAAGGGAGAAAGGGAGAGAATTACATTAAGATATGCAAAAGAAAGTAACAATTTATTTTTTTTAATGGCAGAAGACCTGTGAAATAATACAGTTAAAAACTAAATATCTGATAACACCAGTACACAGAAAAGCAGACTTCACAGGCTGCTTCTTAGACAAGTTTTTGTTCTTGCCTCTTTTAAACCATATATCCAGATTTTCTTCTGGCTCTTGCTGTATTTAGAATGAATGAAATTATACGAGAAAAGACAGTTTCTTCACACTTTGGGTTTTTTAACTGAAAAGACATTAGCTCAGGGATTATTATGAAAAAAAACTGGTTTGAAAAATATGCTGAATATTGCAAATGTATAGCTTAGAAAACATGCTGGATTTTCATCTAGTTCTGAACACAATTTCTATTTCTTGCAGGTTCAGCATCAAATCGTTTCCACAAGGTCATGAGGTTTTCAGAAGCAAATGGAGCATTTCAGGCTCGGTTTCACTAAAGAGAGATGGGTCTTGCTACATAAGGATCTGTCATGTGCAATTTTGTTTACTTGGGACTGTTTGCTAACCTCCAGCTTCAATGAGTCACAGTATTTTTACTACCATGCTGTCCATTCCATAGGCTTTAACACACTCCTCCACTTAATTATTAACAAAGTCCAAAGGTATCCACCCCTCTCCCACACAGATCTTCCAGCTAAACACAGCTTTGAAACCTCTTCTTATTTTAAATTGTTCTTTACGGTTTGGATAAATACAGTGTTAGCAGTTGATGCTTTCGTGTTGCTGCAATGACGTCCTTCCCTATGAAGGCTCCTGCTGCTGTTTACATTCCTTATGTCCAAACAAGCCAGAGTTGCCCACACTCCAACAGAAATCCTCTGGCTTTGCTCCTCGTGATCCAGCTGAAAATCACCTCCTTTCCCAGGCTTCCCTGTAGTCATTGAAAGAAGCTCTTCCCTTTATTTCCTTATCCCTCAGGTTCCCTGCCACAGTCACCTTTTCCATGTCCTTGGTGAAGGTGATTTCCAGGGTAGTGCAGAGGGCAGGAATTCACCCAGTGCTCCTCCCAGATGTGAGGCACATGCCATGAATTAGAACATGAAATTATTCTTATTTTCTGCTGCTATTTTCTATTATTTTTCAGTGGAATGGTTTTCCTGATCTGGTTCCCAACATAGCCCTGCAAAAAGCTGGAATTGGGAAGATTGAGGAGTGATGCAGCATAGCATGAGAACTAATAAGGTAGTACTGGATGTTGGGATGTTTCTGAGGCCACAGGATCAGAAAACTGTGACCTTTCTTTTGCTGGCCTGGGGTATGCCTCAATTTCTAGCCAATAATGAGCTTGTTAATCTGTCTTATAACAATGTATTTTCAAGTCTCATCTGACCTCCCTCTTCTATGTTTTTTAACATTTTGTTTCCAAATTATTTTATCAAACACTTTATACAATTTTAGAAGTACAGTCTTGCTTTAAAAAAACCTGTGTAGGACTCAGTTATGAGCAGCTCCTATTCACACAGCAAAGCTGGTCAGTATGAAGAGCAGTGAGAAGTACTTGAACAAGAATGTGCACAGTCAAAATTGAAAGGAAAAACTGGTACCTACAAAGCATCAGCTCTATGTTTTGAAGTCTGATTTTTAGATGTGCAACGACTGAGCGTCCTGAAATGAGCTGTGTGATTGTTCATCCCAAGGCAGCTGTGGCTGAGGCTCAGCGTATCAGTTGTGAGAGTGGAAAAGGCTGGGTGTGTATCACAGCTGGTGTTAATCACGACCTGGAAACAGGGTAGGAAAACAATTTAAGCTCAGTCGTTACTCAGCTGATTTCTTTGACTAAGTCTCACATTTACACACCCAAAGCACACAAACTCAACAATTTTACTTGACAGCACAGTAGAAATACTTCCCCTTCCTGCAGGGGAGATAAGTTCAAGCAGTACAAGGGAAAGAAACTGCTTGCATTAAGGACCCTGGAGAACTGCAAATCTGTGATTACATGAGCTCTGGGAAAAGCACTGGTGTGGACACACAGCACCACTACCACCCGGGAAATATCCTACTGTGTGCCACATGCTGCCAACTCCGGAAACGGCAGCAACCTGTACTTTTCCTTTAATTGCCTCAGCTAAAACCAAACAAACCCAAATCGGCTTGGCTTTGAGCTCCCCTTCAGGAGCCACCAGACTTTGCACCAAAACAAGCACACATGCACGATTGGCCCTGCATCTCCTCAGGTGTCTGGAAGTCGTACAATGTGTACACAACCACTGCATCCCCTTGGGTGCTCTGGCAGCAGTACAATCTGTACAACCACTGCATCTCCTTGCTAAAAGTGTGCTTACACCTCTGCTGCATGAGGTGTCCAGGGTATGGAGGCAAACAGAAGCTGCAACTTCAGTTTTAATTTCTGCACTTTGACTGAATTATTTACAAAGCAAAATTATTTAGGGCAAGCTGATATTTTCACAGCAATTCCTTCTTGAAGTCTGCATAAAACACGAGTGGAGGCCCAGAAACTTCTGCAACTTACATTAAGGCTGCAACTAAAGCTGGACAAGGATAGATAAGCATTGATGCTGGGAAAATTAACCAGTGACAGCATAAGCTGATCAAGGCATGCAAGGGAATAAATACACGCTGTAGAGGTGCATAGGAGGACACATTAAAAAGAAAACCAAATAGAAATTGCTAATAATTGTATTAAGAAACACAATCCACCGAACGTTCTGTTTTGCTTCTTTGTTGTGCCTTGTCATGCTCATGTACAGGCTGTGCAGGGAAGGAGCAGGTTTCCTGCAGGATTGGTAAAGGACGGTAGAGAGTGCACAGGAAGTAACAGAAAAGAAGAGCTGGGAATTGGAAGCAGACATCAAAGGGGGTACAGAGTTGACGTAAATAGAAAAGAGACTTGAGAGGGGACAGTGCAAGCTAGCTTTAGCTGGAGACAGGGGAGAATGAGGGCCAAAAGATATGTTGCAATAGATACTCATGAGTAAGATTTTAATCACAGTTATGGGGGGACAACAGGGACAGATTTTAAGTATATCACCCAAGAAGAGAATCTCAGTGACATGGATAAAACACCAACTGGGAAACTGAGACTGGGGACAAGGGGGCAACAAAGGCTTCACTGAGCCAACAAAACAAAAGTAGGAACAAGCAGGAAACCTGGATCAGAAAGAAACTCTTCCTTTGAAACGAGAAACATTCAAATAATATTCAGTTCAAAGGACTGGAAATACAGGGATAAATAAATTAAAATGCATTAAACAATTAAATCAAGAATACATTTATTTTCAAGGATAATAGGGAAAAATCTGCCAAAAAAAGAAACTTGTTCCCTCAGTCACACTATGGCAAGTACCACATTCATCAAAGAAAGGAAGGAGCAATCCACCCCAGAAAGAGAATAACAAAACTTCTCCCCAGTTCAAGATATACCAAGAGGTGATTTGTTTTCTAAAAATGTATACATTCATTATATTAAGCTTGACTGATTTTTAGCAGTTCTCGGAGACCAAAAACAAAACACACAAATAAACCTGCTAAATCCTGCTGAATCTGGTAATGCAGTTTCCAGCACAAAAATAAATGTATAGAAAAGGAATATTACACTGGAGAAATAAATTATTCGGATGAGGAGGTAGGGCAAATTTGGGAAAGAATAGCCACAGCTGAGTTTTAAGAGTAATTGCTTATTGCCATAAAGTGTTTTCAAGTCCGTAATTTTCCCTCTGCTTCCTCCCCATCAAGCGTGTGCTCCCCCTCAGAATAAAGATTTGGGACATCCTGCTTTACTGTAAGGTGCTTGCTCTGCTAATAGTTTTCTTTAAAGAGCTTTTTTTTATTAAAACAAAGAAATGAAACACACTGGCTCTAATAATGATGAGGGGGTAAACACTAAAAAAAGATTAATTCACCAGTTCTCAACCTGGCTGGCAATCCTGTAGTGAAAATCCATAGCGACAATGACAGCAACAGCTTAAAGAGTAATGAGAGGAATTCTAAACATTTTGGCTTAAGAAGGGTTAATAAGTTTAAAGCACCATGATCTTACATGCCACTGTTCTGAAGTCTTTTGGACACAGGAAGAGATGTATGACACCTGCAATGTTTGATCTTGATGTTCTGACAAGTTATGAGTTGTTTCAGTAAGTGAAGAGTAATGAGTAAAGTAACTTTCAAACATGAAAAGAAATTATCTGAATGACCAAGGCTATACCTTATATAGATGGGGTGACATGGTAAACATCTCTAACAGAAATTAAATGTAAGTAACAGCTTCATTGCTTATTTTGTTGGGAAATATAATCTCATCTTTTTTTTTTTTTTTTTTTAATTGAATGTCTAAATAGTTTTGTGGAAGAGTAGGCTTGTGTAAACCTGTAAGTTGCATCCTGCTTCCATCCAAAACCTGTCATAGTAAAATGAGGCAGATGAGTATCATGTGACTTATCAAATGTTTTCCTTTCTCACCTTTAGCCTTCGAGATTTGTTCTAATCCAGGAGAGAGACATGCATCTAAAAACAACCAGCCCTCAAGTCCAGCCTGACCTAAAACCAACAGCAAAACAAAGCAGCACAGATATTTCTGTACCCAGGCTGCTATGCTGAGAGAGAGTGTCATAAGGAAAGCTCAGGGTGGATACATCTCACTGGTTTTCTCTGCTTTACCACTTTTCTTAGCTGTTGTTTGGGGTTTTTTAAGGGGTTTGATTTAATGAGAGAGAATTGTCCTTTTAACAATGATTTGCATACTGTGTATATTAAGTAAATCAGATTTAATCCTCTCCTGTTCATTATCACATTGGACTTTTTGGCTTTGACATATTTTTTGACCAGGCACAAAGGGATCCAGCATGCACAAAGGATCCAGCATGCACAAAGTTATACAAAAAAAGAATCAAATTACACTCTGACAGTTCTCTAGACTTCTGCTAGTGACCTCTGCTCATAAAACTTGTTGCTTTGTGGCTGTCCAGCCTCTTCCATTCTTTTAATAAGAATGATTCAAAGATTAATGTAATTAATTTTCCATCTGTACGTGTTAGTTCTGTAAGGCTCCAATAGGCACTCATAGAGAAACAGAACCCTACGTATGCTATTTCAGCTGATAAAGTGCTGGCTACGATACCGGGTCTCTGCCATTCCCACTTCAAATAAATACTCAAATGGGAAGGCTCTATGGCTCTGTCAACTTTGTAGTGGAAGTATTTCATGATGACCCAGCAAAAACAAGGCCCATTGTCTGTTAAAATCTCTGTCATCAAATCAGCAAGAGAAACCACAGCAAATACTTGAGCGCAGGGTCAGCCCACTTCCTGCATTCTACCCGTAGCTGGAGGAGGTGGTGAAGGCGCTGCCAATTTTGCCTGGTATGGTCTGTCCTCCCAGACTTCTGAATGAGTCTGTGCTGACTTGGAGCTACTCATCTGCTCCCACAGAATTGTTATGAGAGACTCCATATCTGGCCTTTAAATAAATGAAAAGGCATTTCTCTGTGGCAAAAGAAAATGTTTTGTGATAGAAATGCTCTGTGTGGCCATGCAGGCCTCTGACAAAGCCAGCTGGCTACTGGAAAGATGGAAAATCAACAACTGCACCAATCTGGTTGCTTTTTCCACAACTGTCAAGTTGTTAGGCAATTGTAATAAGGTTATTGCACATTAATAAAATGTAATACTAATTGCAGGTTATTCCAGCTAAAAACCTAGAAAATAATCTAACTTCTGATTTCTAAAATCTTGCACATTTAAATATCTAACGTTTTTTTACATTTAGTATGGGATTAAGATTTGAACTGTGATACAAATTTACACAATCCAGTCAGTAATGTACGCTTTAAAAACTCTCTCAGTACAAGAGGAATTACTACAGTCTCCTGTGCAAATATTTTAAGCGCAGAACAAATTCTCCCCCTTTACCACTTTCTGCAACATCAGTCATTTTTGTGGACAAAATGTTTCCAAGTTCTTCAGAAGAATCACTTCCAGAACAGGGGTTAAGAGAGCTCTCCTCCATGTGACACAGCCATCCTTGCTGCAGACAGAGCTTGCTGCATGTTTGGTATAGGCTGAGGAGCCCACAGCTCATAAACAGGAAACAACCCACAACTCATTTTGAATTCCAATAAATATTTTGTGTTATATTGCCTTTGGGACAGTGCTTGTGTGTGAGTCAGGACAAGATGAGGTGTGGATAAAAAGCTGAGTCAGCCTGGCATGCCTCTCACCCCTCAAAATTGCACATTCCCCAGGCAAAAGCCTGCATCCATTCCAACATCTTACTCTAGAAAATTGTACTGCAGCACTTGCATCATGTCACTTCACCTGTGGTGATATATGTAGGTGTTAAACCTGGGAATTAACCTGCTAAATCAACTGATTCTTGTGGCATTGGGTGTTGGCCCAGCTTGGGACAGACCATGGAGCAGCTCTAGTGGTTGAGAAGTCAAACTGTGACCAGAACCAGTTTGAAACAGTCTGAAATGCTTTAAATCAATATAAGGCTTTTAGTTAGCTTCTATTTTCCATGGTCAATATTGTCTTTTGCTGGCTGTTTCTGAGCCATGCCTTTGGGGGCTTTTCAGCCTCTTCTGTTACTGTTGTTTCTGCACTGAGTGCTCTGGTGTCCAGGGCTGTGTGCTAAACCCAAATTTATGAGAAATTGATGGAATTAAATGTAGTGCTCGCTGCGGTATGGGCCAAACTCCCAAAACAGTGCTCTCTTCCCTTTCTAGGCCTCATTTAACTTCCCACTGGAAACATCTGAAGTGAATCTTATTTTATCATCCCAGTACTGTGCCATTGACTACTCAGCTCACTAATTAAGTGGGGTTCCTGATTAAATAATGGGGTTGGTTGGTTGGTTGGTTGGTTGGTTGGGGTTTTTTTCTTCCCCACATGGAATGCAAACGTGAAGGCAAACACGCATTTATATGATTTTGAGAAGTGTTTCGTAGAGCGATGAATGAAGACAGCCACGGCCCCTCCTCGCCGGCCCTCAGGCAGGCGGGGCTCATCGTGTCCGCGGCAGTGGGGCCGCCCCTCCGGCCGGCGGGGCTTTATGCGCCCCGACCGAACGTCCCGGGGTCTCGGGCTCGACTCCCTCAGCCCCGTGCACGGGAAACATGCGGGGGCGCGGAGGGAACCGGGGGCGGGGGGTTGTGAGGGGTCTGAAGCGTGTGAAGGGAGTGAGGGCAATGAGCAGTTTGAGGGCAGTAGAGGGATGTGAGGGCAATGTAGGCAATGAGGGTGTGAGGGGTGGGAGGGGAATGAGGGCAATGAGGAATGCGAGGGCAGCGAACGGAGTGAAGGCAATGAAGAGTGTGAAGGAAATTTGGAGCGTGAGAGGTGTGAGGGCACTGAGGGGTGTGAAGGGAGCGGGGCCGCCCCCGCCCCGCCAATGGCGCGCGGCCGCGGCGGGAGGTGTGTGCCGACCTCACTTCCGGGACCTGTCACCGGCCGCTCCCGCCCCGCTCCCTCTCCCGTTCCCTCCCCGCTCCTTCCCCTCTCCCGCTCCTTCCCCGCCGGCAGCCGGGGACGCGGTTCGGCCCGGCCCCGTCCTGCGCAGCCCGTGACAGCGATGCACGGTACTGCCTTAGGGGCGGCCTCTGCCCCCGCGGTGCCCGTGTCCCGGCCGGGGCGCCGGCAGGAGGCGAGAGCGCCCGCCCGGGGTTGGGTGACGCCCCCGGCTCGCTAACGCGGCGGCGGCTTTGCTAATGACCTGTCCTTTCTTCTCCTCCCCTCCCTTGCTATTCGCTATTACTTATCTCTCCGGCCCCGCGGTGTGAAGCCCTCGGCGGAGCGGCGGCGGACAGCAGGAGGAGGTAGCCGGCCCGGGGAGATGCTGTAGCGGCTCCCGCTGCTCGCTCGGAGCGGCGCCCGCCCCCGGCTGCGGGAACGGGGTCGAGGGGCTGCGGGACGGGCAGAGCCGGCCCGCCGCAGGTAAAGAGCCACCCGGGAAGCCCAGGGGGAGCGGGATTTCAGGGCGCTGGAGGTGGGAACAGAGAAGGGGATAATGCGAGGGGCTGTCACACGAGGGGCTGGTTGGTAACTGTCATGTCTCCTAAATGGAACATCTCGATTGCCCTTAACCTGGAATGAACTCGGGCACTAGGCAGAAAGTGCCTGCTTGGAGGTTCCCGCTGTTGGCTTGACTCAGTCAGGCGGGTTGTGCTGTTCCCGGTCGGCTGCTCAGAGAAGGGTCCTCTGTCCTGAGAGCTAGGAGCAGGTCAGTGGGAACGCCGCCGGGGCTTGCTTTTGTGGTTTGCCGCGTTTTTGGTTGTCCCTGTGGGGCTGGATACTTGCTTTTCAAAAAGCATTCCAGAAGTAACAAAGGAAAGGAGTGCGAAAAGGTGTTGCTTTGTATTCATATTAAGATTGGCCCAGTCTCACTCGGAAGGCTGTTCCTAAGCTCTCTGATGGAAGCAGTATGAGCACAGGATTCGTCACACAGGATTATCTGGAATGATAATGTTTGGCACTTTTGGCATTGGGTGTCTTAGTAGTACTGCACTAATAAAGGTGTTGCATAAGTTTTTGTTGTGAAGGAAAATCGTGGTCAAGCTCCTTGTATTACAGAACATGCACAGACTTTCTCATTGGCATCTGGCACTGCTCACCTATTAAAATTTGCTTTGCAGGCAGCAAAATTGATCAGCTGTAAAAGCTATTTCCTTTGTAAATCTTGAATCATTGACTTAGCATTGAGACTGCTACCTGGTCTCGTGCTGGAACTGAGGTACTTGGGTTTCATATGATGTGGTCACACGTCTGCTAAACCTGAACCAGTATCATAACTTTTGTTGGTTGGCGTGAGCTACCGAGTGGCCATTGGCTCGTAGTGACTTTGAGTGGCAACTTTGGGAATTTCAAGTAATACAATGTGGTGTATTGGAAGGATGAGAGTATGCAGACCTTATCAGAGGTTTGTGGAACTCCCCAGACAGCATGCTTGCTGTCTTTTCCCATGTTTGGAAAGAATTCTTAGCATGGGCCAAAAAAACATTTTTATCACGCTGTTGGTGCCTTATATTGACTGTCATCCTCTACAGTCAGGTGCGTAGGGAGTTTTGGCTACCTATTAGAAACACCTTGTGGGTTTGTCACTTGCTTTCCAGTAGTTCTTTAGTGTCCTTATTTTCTGTTAATACTGTAGTCTTCACAAAGGATATAATGAATTTTAAACCATGGAGAGAGGGTTACACTTCAGTTGTGATTTTGTGTTGTTATTCTTTTAATATTTCATGTGCGGAGTGTTATAAAAATATAAGGGACAATAATGTCCTACAGGAGAGTAGGATATATGGCCTAAGATACTAATCTTGTTCTAAAAAATGGATTATAATGCTCACTGTTGTCCCAAAGCAGGCAAGGAAACATAACTTTTCTTATTATTTTTTCAGAAGCAGCTTGTACTTCAAAATTTCAAACAGCTCTATTCTTGTCCTTACTTTTCTATAGCTTTTCTGATGAGATTTGGTTCTGAGTTCTGCTTCTATTGCACATGTCATATTTTTGCAAGGGGGAAAAACAGAGAACACCATATGTATCTTGGAAAATAAATGAAGTTGAGTTCATATTTATTAAATGTACAAGCATATTTTCTTACATAATTTTGGAACTTAAACTTTTTTTTTTAATCCACTTTTTCAAAATCTCTCTGCATCTCTAATTTGCTTGGGTTTTTTTAGCTATGTATGATATATATATATATATATATATATATATGCCTTATAAAGTATATAAAACCAAAATCTCTATCTTTGAGATGCAAATCCTCAAAATAAAGGTCAATTACAAAGACATCTCATGGGGCTGTGTGTGCACCTTGGAAACTATACCTACTCTAAATGTGTCCACAGAAAGACTTTGTGAGAATGCTCTTTAGGAGCAAAAGTATTTTACTCTATAACAGATAATTAAAATAGCACAGGGCTGTCACTATAGTGTTCTCAGTTGAGTGGTTTTGAATTCTTTTAGTATGAAGGAAAAAAGATCCAAATTATATTGGGATATACCAGTTATATTCCCTAGGTAACTAGATGTCAGTGTGGTCCTGCTGTAAAACTAGGGACATATTAAAAACCTCCATCATTTAAAAAATTATCTTAGCCCAAGTGAAATGTGAACTTTTTTCAGAAGAATCATAAGGAAATATTTTACTTAAGTTATATTAGATCATAGCCATGTAAAAACAGTATAATAAGCCCTGGGAAATTTTATCGACACTTTTTTTTTCTTTAAGAATGTCAGCAGCTTTTTATTGATTAAGAACTGCTAGTTATCACCGATCTGCACGTGAAATGGAAGGGGAAGAGATTCTGGAAAACAACTTCTGTTTCAGCCTTGCAAGGTGCTGCTTGAATGGGTAAGTACATACATGGACTGGGTGTAGAATCTCTGTAAAGAGTGATTAATGTATAGTCAAATGATAAGAAAAGCAATCTGAGCATGTAGTGGCAATAAATAATTGATAAACAGAAAATAGTAGCACAATCAGGAGAACAAAGTAGAACTTCCTTATAGTCTGATATCTACTGCTGTCTTAGGTGCTAGTCAGTAGAATTCGGAATTCTTAATATTTTAGAAGTAGAGTGCTCAGCATTTCAAAGGAATTAAAATCCAAAGGTCTGTTAAATTAAATTTCAAAGGTCTGTTAAATTAAATATTGAATGACATTTTATGAAGTAGAAGGCTGAATTTTTCACTGAAGTAGAAAGCCTGGTATGGTTAGGCTCTTAATCATCACAATCCTCAAAGCTAAAATCTCTCAGAGAGTGTGATATTTGACGTGTTTTAAAGATACTCAAGTAATACGAGGAGACTGTTGTGTGACCAGATTGCATGTGGCATTGAGATGTTGCCAAATCTGACTCCACTTCCTCATACCACTTCTCATAGTTTCTGCTTATGAAACAATATTTATTTATAAGTGCATTGCATGTGTCTTTAAATATCTAAGAAGTGTAATTCCTGTGTCCAGTGAAGGGCTTCTCATGCACAGATTACTATAAGTTATAAACCACAACTCCTGAGCACTCTAATCCTGACTGAGGCTTGAGTTGTTACGTGACTGGTTTGTGTGCGTCTTTGCTAAGTCTTAAAATGTATGTATGGTGTTAAAATTTTTTATGCTTTGGAAAGATGTAAACTACGAAAGAGGCATAGTTTGTTCTGTAGTGCTGTATTCATCTAAATTTATTGGTTTAAGTTCAAGTTGTCTCATGCCTGTGGAAACACAAAGAGTAGGAGAAATTGGCAAGCATTTGGCAAATTACCTATCCCTTTCTAAAAATGCTGATACACTGGCATGGTCTTTAAAAGATGTATAAACTGAGAAATTATTCACTAAATCTTTTCAAATAGTAAAAGAAACTTGTTCCAAAATGTGTCTGCCTTGAGGAACTCAGAGCAGTGAGCTGAAGTTGTACTGAGGTAGTACAGCTCTTTGGCATGTTTCCAGGCAGGTGAAATACATGTGAAAGCAAGTTAGTCCAATATTTTCATATTTCATATTTTTTTATCTCATTAGCTTGTTTTCATTTTGTTGAGAAGCATGTAGAAGGAAACAAGAGCTGCTGTTTGGTGTGATGGTTGAGCAAATTCTTACTCATTTTTGAGTGTATAACATCCTGGAGCTGAGAGAACTTATCATGGTGAATGGTTTAGAGTTTGATGTATTTTAAATGGAAAAATAATACTGCAAGGTCTTAATATTATTTACATCTAACAACCAAAAAAAAAATCATAAAAGTGGATCATTTGAAAGTATTCTACAGCCTGTGATTAAGATTTGTAGGCATGTCTTACTGTTTTGTTGTGTATATCCATGCATCCAGCACTGTTATGCTGAGTAAGTTCTATTACCTGAATATAGGCTTGTATTGCCATTCTTTTTGTTTTGTTACACAAATAAGTGCTACATGCCTGTTTTGTTTTAAAAATTATTTACAGGAAATGTTTGATATAACAAATCACAGAACAAACCACTGAACATGAATGTTCAGAAGGTAAGAACAGCTCATGTCTTATTTGCAAAACTTTACTTGAAAGTGAAGACTTGAATTACTGATGATGTTGCTAACCTGCTGTCAGTGTTACTGCTTCAGGAAGAATGGTACAAAGTACCTGACACTGGAGTCATGGGACAGGCTGCCATTAAACAAAACCAAACAAAACCAAACCAAACTCTCTGGCATCTTTATTCAACACGTATGGAAAACTTTCCCTGGAGTAGTAAGGCTGAAGAATATAATGTGGAACCAATTGGATCTGCGGGGGAGGAGGAGGGAAGAGGTGGATGTTGTGTCAGGAGACTGCTTTGGAGGCTCTTGTTTATTAGTGCCTGGTGGCATTCTGTAAAACAGAGCAGAGGAATCCTCCAGTACAGCTGTCAATTAATTCCTACACTCTGATGTTAAAATACAATTAATTGCAGCCCATGGGTCATAGTGAGTACTGTTGGCTCGTTGGCAGTTTTCAGTGGAAGATTACAAAATAGCTATATATATGTGTATATATATATATAAAAAACAAATGAAGTTTATATATTCTTGCCCACCTCAGGATAAAGGACATGCTTTGTGCAATTAAGGAGGCCAGTGTGATCAAATCAGGTATCAGCTTTGGTACCTGTGTAAGTAAGAGACAAGCAGCACAGGGTTACTGCCTCTGAACACAGCAGCAGCTGTACCTGTCATTCTGTGCTGGAGATGTACAGATGAAACTGTGCATGAACAGGCCAATATTTTCAAACAGCTGTCAAATTTTCAAGATAAATGTATGTTCTGGGCACCTGATTCTCAGCATACTGAGCTGCTGTCATTCTAACCAAATTTACAAGGAGTTGCGTTTTCTCAAGATTATAAATCCTGTAATAAATCCAATAGAAATGTATTAATGATTATCCTCTAAGAACATGGAATTGTTCCATTTGCAGCTATCATTCATTTTATTTCTCTTTTACATGGCAAGTAGGGGATGTGTGTGTATGAATGAACACATAAATGCAAAAAAGAATGGGATGTCCTCTGTCAGTGGTTCCTGACAGCCCTGCAAAGACGGGCTCCAGCAAGAAATGTGCCTACCCAATGTGGCTGGATCTGATCTGGGCTCCTTTTCTTCTCCCATCCATACGCCTTTGTCCGTCCTGTTTGCTGCCCCTCAGCGGGCCCGTTCAGCTCTCCGTAGCTGTCTGTGGTTCTCCTGTGTTACCGGTTCAGTGAATGGAATTGTTTCACCAAGGTTGTGTCAATGCTGGGGAATAAAACCGGCCAGGGACTGTTCCCGGGAGCTGGCTCGGGGTGTCGGGATTGCAGGGAGGCAGAGCAGCGTGCAGTGCCCGGGCTGGGAGCCTGTCAGGCTGCTGCGAGCCACAGCGGTGTCGGGGAGGCTCCGGGGCAGCTCTGGGCCCGGCTCGCTCACGGTGCCACAAGTGACCAGCGGGGCTGGAAGGACAGAGGGAGAGGGAAGGTGCGGGGCCGGCATTGCCAAGGAGCTGCTGAAGGAGCATTCTTTTGATATGAGGGGGCTGTTATGTTGCTTAAGCTGATTTGTCTAGGTACCGTTAAGGTAACCTTATTTTGCAACCAGTAACTCAGCTGTGCTTCGGAGAGCGACTGTGTGCTGTGTCCTCCATAACAGCTCTTTCAATATCTGATTCAAGCCAGCTGAAATGCCTTACAAAGTGAAGTAAAACTGGAATATGAAAGCACATACATGGCTTTTTAAAGAGGTTTTCTTTCCCTGGCTGTTTCGTTGGACTCATATTCTTCATCCACCTTTCTGCAATTCAGATGCTTCCTTGGTTAAATGGAATGGGGTGGCAGATGTACAGCAGTGCTGGTATTGCTGTTAAACTGGGCACAAGATTCCCTTCACGTCATAGAGGATGAGGAGGGAAAACATGGCAGGAAAATAATTGGTTATAGTTTGCAACTTTTTGATCACACAGGAGTGTGAGGCTTGTGATCTATATACTGTAGTGAGTGACCTGATTTAGAGCTGTGAAGTCATGTGTCCCAAGTAGATCCTCTATCTGACACGTCAGGAGCTTGCAAGTACAAGTACTTGATGTCCATTTGCCAAAAAATGTAGATAAATTGCATTCATGCCTGTTGCCAAGGCTCCTGTCAGTAACGCTAACTCAGTGTAAACTTTGTTTTTCCGTGATACATTTATCACAAAGAAAAACTTTTAAAGGTAGGGATGTTTATTCTGAATTGTCAGAATAAAACTGAAGGCCTTTTTCTTAACAAAAGCAAAAAAACCCCACAAAAACCCAAAACCAACAAAAAAAAACAGCAACAAAAAGTGAAAGAATTTTGTTTCACATTCCACTCTGAGTTGTGGCATGACATTAAATTGAAGTTAGTTTATTTTTAGCAGGTTTCATTTGTTTATTTACTTAAACATAATAGCTGAGCAACAAGAGCCTGTAAAAATAATTCTAATGAATGAGTAAACTTGTAGCACAATAAAGAAGAAGTAAACTACACAACTTCAAGTGCTAGTTACAGAAGACATTGGATTTTTTTATGTGCAGGTAGAAGAGTATAAAAGCTGGCCCATTGGAATTACTCAATTTTCAAAAAGACACTTGCAAGCAGAAGAGGCCTAAATCTGTAATACTTTGTCTGTGGGGCATTATTTTTTAAAGGATATAAATCCCTTTGTTAAGCTGAAATTAATTTATCAAATAAGTCAAGTTATTATGTCTGCACAAGGGAATAAAGTTTATCAGTGAAATAAAACCACTGAAAATACACAGTGGTGGTGTTCTCTGCTAAGAAGGCGAATTCAGGCTTCTTGAATGTCTTCCAGAAACAGATGTAAATTCCACTGTAGCTTTTCAAATAGTGAATAATCCTGGTCTGTTATGTTTGGTGAGGAATCATGCGAGGAGTTGCAGATGGTGAGGCGGGTGCAGCTGTGCAGATGCTGGAGGAGCTGAGATAGGAGACTGGAGGACCAAGGAGGTGAAGGAGGTGATTTGGGGATGGGTTGATATGGGTGATAGGGGAGAGGGGTAAGACAGCTGAAAGAATATTGAAAAGGACTTTAACCTGAGATTTGGGATAGGGAGTGAGCTGGTGACTGAAAGGAGGTATTCTTAGGAAGAAACATATTTTTTGTTGTTATTGATCTTGGAAGAAAAAATTGCAGTATCAGATACCAAAGCAACTGGACTTTTGTCCTGAGCCAAAACAATAAGGAGTCCAAGCCAGAAGTTTAAGCTATAAATGGAAAGAGAAAACTAGAAGACTTCATGTCTCTTTTAAAGGAATACTGGTCTTAAGTAGGAGAGCTTTTGTAGGAAAAGGTACAGATGCAAAGTCGTGGGCTTTTTTTATTTCTATTTTTCTGAGCAGGATATATGTAATGAGATCAGTGTGGCAAAATTTGGGAGTTTGTCAGATGGAGAAGTTGTATCTGTCTAAGTCAAAATCCAGTCAAAATTTAGTCCCACTAAAAATGGGAAGTTGCGAGGCCTAATCATTAAATGGCAGGTAAGACTCAAATGTAATTTTTCACAATCTTAAATCAATATGCTAAACCTTTCAAATTTTTGCATGATGTAATTTTGATTTATCTTTTTCTTTTTTCCTTCTCCTTTTAGATTGAAAATTTTCTTCCAGAACAATAGCTCTTTATTCAGGAAGAATGTTGCCATTAAGGTGTCTGCAAGAATTAGGAGGTAGTGCAGGCAAATGTCCAGGTCAGTCTTGGAAGAGAGTTTTGCTCCAAAACTGAGAGCAATTTTCAGGATTGTTTTCTCACGTCATCTGGTCTAGTTACCTGTCAGGTATATACAGTATGGTCTGCTGTCCTGTGCCCCCAGCCCAATAATTCTGAACCTGCAAATCTTCTCAAATTAGAGAGCAGTAATGACTGCAAAGGCATTAAAGTTCTGTCATTTTCATGGAAGTTGGTGACAGGGAAGAAGAAAGGAAAACGCATTATTAACCCTGCTGAGGAAGTGATGCTATATGAATTCAGCAATTGTCTGTTCTGTTTGGCCTGTCAGTTTCCAGCCAGCACAGGAGCAGCTACAGTGTGTTTGTGATGCTTTGGGAGTGCCATGTGGGCAGGGGGCAATAGTAAACATCTGTGTGAATGGTAGTTCTCAAATCTGGGTACTGCCTCAGTGCTCCCAAACTTTTATTGTGCTATTTAAACTCACAAAACCATATGCAGCTGCAAAAAATTTCATTGCCGGTCAATGAACTCAAAATTAATTGATATCTGTCAAATATAATGCATGGCCTTGAATGAGGCTGTATGCAGTTGAAGTATTTATGTCATAGGAACAACCCTTTGCTCTTCTCTTGAAGAATAAGCAAGGTTGAAACAATACAGGAAGGTTAAATATGCTCAGAAAACAAAATATTATGTAATTATTTCTTATCCTTTTATGACATTTCAGCTAAAGGCAAGTATTTTTTATTTATAACACAGCAAGGATTCTAATTTCTAAGGAGTATGTTACTGCTATATGTTATGTAATAATATATATATATGATATATATATATTACAATAACATACTAAAGAATATGTTATTATCAAGGATATATGCCACTTACTATCATACATAAAGGTCTGCAGATAAAAAACAAAAGGGATTTCTATACCCTGTTTTGTAAGAACACATTTGAAGTTGTCTGTAGTTTCACATGAACCCTAAATATTGTTGAAATATCATCAGTTTCAGAAAGTGCATCCAAGTGTTTGTTTGACTTTAAGTTAGTGGCAATTGGCTTTTTCTTTTCATAAATATAGTGTGTCTGAATTTTAATATTTGTAGGGAAGAGTTACTAGACAGTTATGCTTGTAAAAGTTATGATGTTTTCCTTGACAAAACAGTTGTGTATGTTATGTTTTTGTGGATTTATTTGGTTTTGGGTGTTTTTATCAAGCATGTGAGCAAGTAAATCTTCTGAGTGAGAGGTTTATGTAGCAGCACCATCAATATGCCAAAATTTTTGCCTTGCACTGCATCTGTGTGTATTAGATTATAATTTTAATTGACAATTTCAGTTGCACAGATGTCTTTAATTTATTACCTTATGAAGTTTATTTTTACCATATGTAGTGAAAATGTATTCTGCAAGAGACTTAGCAAGGAGCTTACATTTTATTTACTTCAGGAATTGATTATATTGGAGATAATCATTTAGGCACCACTCTAAAATGCAATTTCTATTTGCCTGTTACCCTCAGATATCTATGTTCTTCAAAAAATGAGGTTTCTGTAGAAAATCAGGGTATAGTTAGAAAACTGTTGAGCACACGCTTTTCATAATCTGAGATACAGTAATCACATGCATAACGAAACAATTGCAGCATTCCAATTTAGTCTTAAGGATCTAGTTCCCAGTGAGCAGCATGTTGGGGCAAATGTGTGGGCTGTTTGTAAATGCTGTACATGTTGTAATCAACTTGGACTTCACCACTCAAACTTACTGTTACGTATTAATTTTAGAAAAAAAAACCAAAAACACCTGAAAATGGCTTAGGACATCTAATCTATGCCTGCAGTTCGTAAGATGCAGTTTTTCTGGGATTTTTGGTTTGTTCGTTTTTCTTAATTCTCTTAATTCCAGCCATACCATGCAACCAGATTTAGCCTCAATCTGAGCTCTGCTCTCTCAAATTAAGGTGTCCCTAACTGTTAATCAATTCAAAATCTTGGCTTATGTAATTAGCTCATCAGACGCTTATGCAGTATTGCAAAACTTAGAAAAACCTGGCAACTTCCAAGTAAATGGGCAAGGAGTTTTTGGGACACACCAAATAAATGGGTAAAGAGTTTTTGGGACACATGAGGAAAGTAAAAGAACTTTAAGCTCATCAACGGGGTAGTAAAAATAAAGCAAATACTCAGATGACACATTTGTGTGAACGTGACCTTGGCTCTTGGATCAAATAGCAAATATGTGTATGTCATGTTTGTCTGAATGTGACCTCTCCTTGGTTCAAATATCAATCATAAATCAAACCCCAGCTTTTGATGTACATGCAGCAGGAGCAGCCTCTTAGATGATGCACCAGATCTCCATTTCTCAGCAGTTGTGGTCTCCCCTTGTCAGAGTTCAGCACACACACCCAGCATATGTGTCAGTATGTTCTGTCAGCTTCATGGCCTGCCAGGTGTTGTCACAGAGGCCTTAGAATCTGTAGAACTTTGAAGCACAAACTATTGTGATTAGCAGATGTAATCTTTTGAATCTTCCTCAAGCATGGAGTAATTTGACTGGAATATAGCAGTGACTTGAAGAGAAACTGACATTGAAATGGGTTAGATAAAGAGCAAAACCTGGGGATTCATTTGGGAGAGGAAAGGAAAAGGGGGAATTTGTTGTAAATGTAACAGTGGAGTGAGGTTTTCATTAGAAGTCCTGGTGAGCTGTGAGCAGTATTGGTGGAACTGTAGTGAACCTGAGAGGCAGTACATGGCAGAGAACACAGACTACTCTATAACACAGAGGTTACTAAGATGATGCCATAGCTTAGTTTCTTGCAGAAAATAAATTTTTATTGTCCCTTTGAATCTCTTGTTAATAAAATATCCTTTCTTCAGTGGCTATGCCTCAAAAATACTGGATATTATGAACTGCAATATGAATATTTGCTTTAAGTGCATTAACAACTAATGTAATAAACTGAAGAATCTTCCCTCATACTGTTTTACAGGCTGACTTTTAAAAAACCATATTAATAGTAGTATCTTGATTCTATAGATTAGGCTGACAGTCAGTTTGATTATAAAAATGGAAACAGACACCATTACAAACTGAGAGGTTTTTAGTCCTTCCATGTATCTGGACTATAAAGGTGAAGCAAGACAAAAGACTTTTTTAACACAAAGTTTTTCACTTGAGTCCTTGGCAGTGCTTTCTTGGGCTTGGTACTGTCTAAATTTCAGACTGGATTATAATGTAGTTAAAAAACACAAAAAACCTAGGAACTCAAAATATGCAAAGCAACCAACCAAAAAAAAAAAATCCCCAAAGCCCCACAAACAAACAAAAGCCCCAAAGCAACAAAGACGCCTCCAAAAACACTTCTTGAAGAAAACAGTAAATTAAAGGAAAACATTACAGGTTTGTCAATAACCCTGAATATAGTATTATACAGTTTGTTAATTTATATTACTCTTGACTTATTCTGAAGTCCTGAGTAGACAGTTCTTTAAAGGATTTAGCAGACACAGATTTAAAAGAGATTTGAAAGCTTTACTTTCACATACAGCTATTTCTGACTTTAGTTTCAGTTCAGCATTCCCTAGATAGAAAAGTGAAGTCTTCCTATTCCCAGTTACAGACACCTCCAAAGCATTTACTTTTTGGATATGAAAACTCACATTTAGAGGAGAAAAAAACAAACCAAACAACCAAAAAATCTCAGTCGTGCTTGCATTCTATGCAGACTTGAACCTATTTGAGCTTGAAGGCAGTTCAAACTACACCTCAATCTCCACTCTTTACAGTATGGGATTTTCCTTTTATCAGAAGGGCCTTGATGCAAATTTGAGTAATGCCATGTTTGATGCATCCATTTGGAAGAAAGCAAGCATGATTGCAGGTAGGTGTAAACTTGAGGTGATAGACCTGTAAGTCTTGTCTTTGGAGCCTGGAGGCAAAGGTTGCAAAATCTTCCTGTCCTGTTGCTGATGAAACCAAATCTGGCTCCTGCTGCCAAGGGGATTGCAGGGGCTCCTTTAAACACAAGCTTCAGATCTTACTGCGCCCTTACCTGGGAGCTGCGGTCTTTCGTTACGTCTACAGGTTGACTAGTCTAATGGTGTGGATGAAATATGGTGAAATCTATTTTCTTGTCTAATATGAAGTCAGTGTAAATATAAAGTGTTCTGAATAGAGTTCCTAGTTACCAGGATCTTGAGGGGCTTGTTGAATTCAAAATTCCCCTTTAGAAAGTCACTTGATGCTAGGATGTTGCTTTATTCTTTATAAGTAGCTGAAGTCTTTCTTTGAGCTAGATTCTACTCTCAGCTTGAGTTTCCAGCATTGGAACTTTAATTTAATTTTTGTTATTTATTTATTGGAGCATGTTGTGTCGCCTCAGAGTAAATGCCTGGATCTTTCAGTGGCAATTTTACTACTGGAAGGTGAGTATCTATGGGATGTGCACATAGCAGCCTGCATGACAGTTCCATAGCCTTGCCAAAAGATGGTAATACCCCTTAATCTAATAGAGGTGCTGTCTGATCTGTAAAGCAGTTTTCACCTCCCACGGGAGACCAAAGAGGCATTGGCTTCTTCAATTCAGGCAGTGCAAGTGCTTGGTTTGCAGACCCAGCCTGTCCACACAGTCACTGGATTCTGCAGAGGAAATTCAGGCTGCGCATGCAGTTATATTTTGGCCATGCAGCATGTGTATCCCTCTTCCCAGCTGCTTATTTCTACTTTCTCCAGTGAGCCAGCACTAATATTTGTAAGGCTTTGCAGTGAACTGGATCAGGGAAGTGGTTGGATTGAAAAGTAACACGTTTTTAGTGTGTAATCGTGGCCTCAAAGATCAGTCATGGCTCTGGAAATTCCATTGTGCTCCACTCAACCCAAACATGTTAAGTGAGCTGTTTGACGTTAGGTGAGATGAATTACCTCTCTTATTTCTGTTTGCTGACAATTAATTTCCTCTTTGCAGTTTTTTCTCCATTAGTAAATGCATCTGTTGTGTGAAAGTGAGAGGGTATGATATTTAAAAGAAATGGTTTCATTATCTCCTGAATGATTTTGTTGCTGCCCTGTTATTAGTTACTTCTTAAACAGTAATCTTGGCAAAACAAATTTTTTAAACTATTTAGTGTATAATAAATGTGTTACATAAGTGAAAAAGCATTGGGGGAAATAGTGGATATATAGTCTTGAAGGTCTAGAAAGTAGCTGAATTGTTTAAAGCGGGAAGGTCAGTCATATTTAAAAGGAGGGTTGAGTGGTCCTGTTCAGAGACACTGATCTGTAACATACATTAGCCAATGTAATTTAAAATCCACAGGGACAGAAAGTCCTGGGTCCAAAGAAACACAGCTTCCTAGCTCAGTAAGTTCTCCTTGAGTTTGGCTGAGCGATAGAAACAAACAAACAAAAAAAAATTTCCATGTTGATTTTGTCTGGGCTTAACCCCAGGAGGCAGCCAAGCCCCACTTGCTCACTCACCTGCCATGTGGCTGGGGAGAGAATTCAAATCAAAGTTGCATAGAATTTTTCCTTATGTGACTTTTAAGATCCTGACTTTACAGCTTTGCTGTCAATTTTCAAAATTAGGGTATGTAAATTTTGATTTCTTTTAAAGGCAAGGATACCTATAAGTTGCATATGGTATCTTGGAGTACAGCTGAGTAAAGGGAAGAAAGATGACATTTTTCTGGGTGGGTTTTTTTGGAGAGGGGGTATGCAACTGGCAGTGTTGATAAAGGGGTAGCTTACAAAAATTTTTCATCACATGCACAGAAAATGTTCTCTGACTTATGTTATTAATACTTTTTAAAATAAAAAAAAAGAACGAGTATGTAAAGTTACAAACTGTGAAAACTGAATCAATTGTCATGTGATAAATGAGAAAATATGCATCCTTTCCCAGGTGGAGGTCTGGGTGTCACACTGTAGGTACCAAATCCTGTTTTCCATTCTTTTTTGTGTTGAATCAGGATACTGGAAATATTCTACAGCTTACATATTCAAGGCTCTTCCTATCCACTGAAGTTTTCTAAAAATATCTATTGCAATCACGAGTTTACGTGTGCTGTTTTCAGCCCCAGCATTCTCAAAATGACCTAGAGGTAATGACTGTTTCAACTTTAACCCTGGTATTTGCAAGCAAGCCCTTTACACGATCAATTTGTTTATGCAGTAAGATCAGACTTTGTTACTGCTTCCCAGAGACCTTTGCATCTCAGAGACCTGTCTCCTTACAGAGATTATCCCTGCTGTGGCAAGTATTAAATGTGGAAGGGCTGGAGGTTTAGTATCCCTCAATCCCTTTCCAAAAATGAAGCAAGTAACTGATAGCTGCATGTTGAGGTGTTTTTCTTTAATAATCTGACTGATTTCTTTGGGACCAATTTCAAGTTTATAGGTAAGTTACTCAGTGGGTGTTCACACTGAGGCGGTGGGAAAGGACTTCTTGTGAAAATAGACATATTTCAGAGATAACAGGATGTGAGAGAGTAAAACCTGTTAAACTTTAAATCCATAATTACATGAAATGGTGTCCTTATTTTTCTATGTTCTATTCTCTTGTTTTCAGTTTGTGTGTGTTGGTACTTGGGGATAAGAAAGGGGTTATAGAGACTAAAGTATAGTATGGGAGACTGAGAAAATCCTCTGCCAATGTCTTTGTGGCACAGAATTTTTGTAAATACTTAGAAGACACAGATCTTTGAGTGAAATCATCATGCTGCATCTGCTACATCTACTGTTGTAACATGTACAGAGCTTTTTGTAAAACAAAATTCTCTCTGTGAATATTAAATGAACTTCATGCTCATTATCCTTTTTATTTTAAAAGCTTTTTTTCATTCAAGCAAGGATCAATGCATATTATGCAAAACCTGCCAGTTAAAGCATATGCATGTGTAAACATGCATGGAACACAAGAGAAGCCAGAAGGCAGTTTACTGCATAAATACTAGGCATATCACTTATAGATTTTCTGTGCTTATAAAAAAATTAATTTTCAGTATTGTGAATATTAGTGTATTTTGAGTCTTCAGAAATGGTTATGTTGTTGCCATGCTTGCTTAAGTACCAGTTAATCATTGACAAGAGTGCTAATGATTAAGCAGCTGTAATTTAATTGTAGTGTTTGAAAGTACAAAAGGGTATGTAATTTAATAGTTAAAACAAGAAGCAGTCAATTTATGTTTCACTAGCTGTTAGGTTGTTTTTGCAGAAATTTAGCTAAAAAGGCTGCTGAATTTTACGTATTGATTATAAACGTGGAAAGGTAAGGTGCGGTTTGGGCAATACCAGGGAGCTGTTGCCTGGTATTGCCAGAGGTCCGCTCTCAAGCCTTTCCTTTGCTTTCCTGACAGATAATGCCTATTTTGGATGAGGGTAGACTTCAGTGTTCACTTAATCTTTTAAAAATGTATGTCCTGCATGAAGAAGTGGTACTTGGAGAGATGCATATGTGATTCAGCAGGGAACACTGGGTACAAGAAGCCTGGTGTCTACTGGAACCTCCCCAGCTATCCTGGGGCTGAGTGTCTGCAGAGGAATACAATCCTTCTGTGCTGTGAACAACTGCTTTAGCTCAGGAGAGCTTCATGGAGAGCACACTGGAGGAGCAGTGTCCATCATATGCTCTGCCATTCCTCTCTTCTTTTTGCTAATGGCTCCTTAGGTAAACAAATTTGGTAGTCTCCTTTGGGTTGCTGGAGGTTTCTCTATACTTTTCCCCCATCACCAAATAGATATATCACACAGACAGGAATTTAACTTTATTTTCACAAATTACATACAAGGGATTTCTCTTCTGAGTCTGAGTATGTTCTGGTTTTGTCAGGGATGTGGGTAGATAACTAAGAGCAAACAGCACAGTTAGTTCCAGGTGTTACTGGGCTTATCCATGCTGTGTGTCCAGCTCTCACCCACCAGCACAATGGGTACAGTAACATCCCTCTTGTCTGTGACTGGAAATCATGGATAAATTCCCATTCTTACTTTCCTACATATTCCTGCTTGCTGCACTATGTGACATAGAAATTATTTTTCTTTTCTGGTTGAAACTATCCTGTTTCAAAGAAATTGGGCAAATTGATCTGTACTAATGGTATTTGTAGAATGAGATGGCAACTTAGTAATAGTGACAGCAATATCGCCTTTATTTTTCCTGCTCAAGAAGAGTGAATAGAATATTGATGTTTGTTACAAGTTTTGGTGGGAAGTGCATAATGCCTTCTGTAGAAACACTTTTCTCAGCAATGGAGGGAAAACAACCATCTACAGATTGACCTTGTCATAACTTTCATTCATCTTGAAGTCTTTTGGGGAATTTTCCCCACCCTGTGCTCTTGATGATTCATGTTACATAAAGCTTCAGAGCAATAGAATGTTGTATAATATTTCACTTTTGGATTAGAAATCCTGTATTCAGTGTGCTGCAACTGTTTCAAATATTTTTTTTAAAATATCTGATTTTTAAAAAAATTATTCTTTCACCAGTAAAAAGAAGTTCAAGTGACTGCACTACTTGATCAAAATGGTGGACACTGAAAACCAGCTCTATTCCCTTACTCCCTTGGAGGAGGAGGAGGATATAGACAGCCCTTTATCTGGAGAGTTCCTACAAGATATGGAGAACATTCAAGACCTGTCCCAGTCTCTAGGTGATGATAGTTCTGGAGCTCTAAGTTTAACAGAATTCCAGTCACTGGGAAATGGTCCAGGATCTGATGGATCAGTTATAACAGGTAAGAGTTTGGTTTAACATAAAACTTTCTTTTATAAATAGAATAGCAGAAATGAATAACTACTTTAATGCAATAATTATTGTTTATGATGAAGTGACACTAGAAATATATAAGCTGATTATGGCATGGTCTTAAAATACTTAAGGCTAAAGTTAATATATTAGACAAATGTTACTGAAGAATGTCTGTAATATAAAGTTACTTAGCCTTTAGTCAGAGGCTTTGGGAGATCAGAATGGGAATCACTGCAGTGGTGTGGGACATTGTGGAGTTCTCAGTAAGGTTTTCCCGTTGAACCTGGGTGTTTGCAAGTCTTTTAGCAGGAGAGCCATTTGAAGTAGTTTACTGTTAACCTTTTGGTTGGTTTACATTATGCTTTGTTTTGGGGGGTTCTTACTTTAGATCAATTCCCAGCTTGTGATCCCTATTTCACCTTGGAATAATATAAATGAGGCAGTTGAAATGAACAGTGTGGGTTTGAAGGGAATGGGGAGAGCTGCATTCTGGCACTATGAACTGAAGGAATGTTTCTAGAACTATGATTTTGTTCCCTTTTGGTTGCAGACCTTCTCATGAGAGAGATTCCTTGTGCAGGAGAAGTTATGATGTGCTTTATGTATGTGTGTATTTGTTTATAACATGGTCCTTCAGAGGCAGGAGGCTTTACAGTTATTTGAGTGTATGTGTATACAAGGCCTACAATAGTTTAGATCAGCTTGTGCTGTCACCTTCTCATGGAGTATTCAGTGCTCACTGCAAAATGTACTGGTTTTGTGGTCAGAGAACATGCAAAATGTAAACTTCCAAGGCTGAAATTCCATAAGGCAAGTAAAATGAAATAACACTTTAAAATAATCCTGGGGTTTAGACTGTTCTTGATGACTCTGGTCCCTGTGGGCTTGGCAGCGCTGGCAATGGAGACTCTGAGTTCTGTGCCAAGGTTTTTTTCCAACATAATACTTGCTGACCTACATTCATGAGCGTTTCTTAATCTGTCTGTTAAAATAACACACCCATTAATTTGCTGAAGTCTTGTGGTGCAAGTTGCAAGATGGAAGATAAAAGAAATTCTGGCCTCAGAAAATATTTTCCTCAAACAAGGTGGACATATTAATTGAAATAATTAAGGTTGGAACGTGTTAGTTTTGTAATGTGTTCGTCTACTGGTGGCACGTCTGGCAAGTTTATTTCATTGTACGATTCAGAAATGCTTTGCCCATTAGAAGAAAAACACAAAATATCTGAGCCAGGCTATTCTAGAAGCAGGCATTTGTGTTACCTTCCTTTTAACATCTGTTCAGCCTTTCTACTGATGTGCAGGACTCGTCCATCTCCTTTTCAGCCCTCAGTTTAGATTGTCACTTAAAATTATGAGTAGCTTTTCAAAGGTCAGGGATCCTTACACGTATCTGAAGTATATCTGTGTGAGGTAGTAATGTGTCTCTTGTGGTACTGCAACAAGAGATGCCTGCTTATCCCTGCAGCACAAGAGATGGAAGATGCAAAGCCAAGATGAGCTGTTCACATCCTTTCTGCCAAGAACAGTGGTGTGGTGTATATTTATTGGGTCCATTATCTCCCAAATAGTTCTTGTTAACAGAGTCACTTCAGTAAGGCCTTTTCCTTCTTGACTTCCCATGTTGCATAAAAATTAGGAAGGTACACCCTGTATTTTGTGTGTGTTTGTACTGGAAATATGAATTATTTTTCAAAGACTTATGGTCAAACTGTTAGTTCACTTAATTACTATTAACACAAGATTATTTTTTAGAATAAGCTAATTTTTTGTGTGGTTGTTAGTATAGAACTGTATCAATCTTGATAGTATAGTATTTATTGTTTCTTTTTTTTTTTAGACACCCTTTCACCAGCATCCAGTCCTTCATCCATTAATTTTGCCACAGCTCCAGGTAGCATAGATGAATCACCCAGTGGAGCACTAAACATTGAATGTAGAATTTGTGGGGATAAAGCCTCAGGATACCATTATGGAGTTCATGCTTGTGAAGGTTGTAAGGTACAGTCATAATCTTCTTCTTAAGAACCTAAATCATCTTACTTTATTTCTGGGGCAATATGAAGATAAACATTTGGTGCATAAATGTTTAATTACTATAGCTCTAGCCATTACAATTCCTATCTGTGGGTTTTTTCCTGAAGTAAGTCATCCAGATACCATAACTCAGACCTTCATCAAGCAGGAGCAATTCACAGATAATTTTAATACTGCTTTTCTGCATGTAGTTAGTGAAATACTAAAACAAAACACTAAACTGTGACCAAAAGAAAAAAAAAAAAAAAAACAAAATCAGAGCCTTCCTGCTCCACTGGCATTTTATTTGTGTTGGGAGTATGGCTGGGAGGAGTATGCCACATTCCTGTTATAACAGCAACAATCCCAAACTTCTCACCTCCACCACATGCTGCCTGAATCCCTTAGTCTTGTACCTCTTATAGTTTTGGGGCCAGGGCATGTCTCTGGCACAAATTACTCTTATCATTAATGCATAATTCTTGAGATGATATGACCCATGAACTATAAGATTCTTTTCTTTTTCCTCTAATGTTTTAGTTTTCCATCTCTTTTCTATATTAGAAGGCAACAGGAGAGAAATAACAGTCTTTGTGTACAGCTTTCTTTCATGCATCATGTCAGTATGATCATTTGAATGTATATCTTATGGAATAATGCAGAATATCTATCAGAGATGGGGAACCAGTTCCTAGCCAGGTGTGTCCCACAGCCTGAATGACATTTAGGTTGCTCTGTGATGTGACACAAAATGTTGAGATGGCTCTGGGTTTGCTGTCCCTGTGGTTGGGTAGTGTGTGAGCAGTCTTGCATTGCAGACTGGAGATATCCTGGAAAGAGCAGTTGGAGTAGAAGCTGTTCTACAATAAACAGTAAAAGGAAAAAAATTACTTGTATGATTGAAGCTTAGTAGTCAACATTAATTAACATTACATATTGTTTTCTTCAAACTTTTTATAGGGCTTTTTTAGAAGAACAATTCGTTTAAAACTCATCTATGATAAATGTGATCGCAACTGCAAAATTCAGAAAAAAAATCGTAATAAGTGCCAATACTGTCGTTTTCAAAAGTGCCTTTCAGTTGGAATGTCACATAATGGTAGGTAAGAGTGCCCTTAATTTGTTTGTTCCTACCTAGAGTCTGCTGCTGGAGGCAGGCACTTGGATAGCATTTTTACTCACATACATTAATTGAACCTCAAATTTTTTACAGATTTTTTGTAGGTTGCTGTGGGGGACACCAGTTTCCCTGATGGGTTCATGTGTTGATACAGAGCTGCCAAATGTGCTGTTATGAGCTTTACACAGTTGTGCTACGTCTCAGTTTGTCCATATGAATGTTAATTTATTTGCTTTCTTCACCCCAGAACTTTGGCACCAGAACTCCCATTGAAACAAATTTCAATACTGGAAGAATTCAGATTGAGAGTTTTGTAGAGGAGTAGGAGGAGAACAACTGCTTTCACTGTGAGGGGGAGTGATGTAAAATAGAAATCTGTAGGAGAGCAGCCTTCACTATTTTTCAGGTTACAGTGCAACAGCTCTTAAGCAGATGATTCAGAAAGTGGGGAGGGAGGGCAAAGGTCTATGCTGACTGTGCAACAGGAATCTGGTAGATTGTTTGTTAAACAGAATGTTTAAAAAGTCAGAGCATTTAGATATCCAGTTTAAAAGTTATATTGTTGTTTGTGCTAGTGATTTAAGATAAGGGTGGCAAGCTTGTGGCTTACAGACCAATGTCAGCCCATGAGGCAGTTCTCTGTGCAGGACGTAGCTTGCTGAGCAACACTGGTGAAGAGGGAGAGGCCAAGCCATGAGAAGGTACATCCCACCTGGCCAGATGACAGTAGTTTTCCCTGCTTGGCTCTGATATTGTCCAGGCTGAACTTGGGGGCAGGTGCAATGTGAAAGTAGGTAAAAATGCTGGAGTAGGTGAAAAGCTGTGGGTTAGGAGACAAATTTCCTAAGGAAACTATGCAGTCAGGATAGGCAGGATGGGAACATGACTTGTGAAGCTGCTTGTGACAGTGTAGTATAGAGTCCCAGCCGGAGGCATTGTAAGAGTTTACTTTCTGGTTCTGCAGAAGCCTGGCTCTCTTGTAGTGAGCCTTGACTGAGATTGAGGTCCATTGGAAGAGGGTTGGTAGTCTCTGCAAGACTGGGGATAACCATCCTCAAAAAGTGTGTTGGACAACAAAGTTACATGTCAGGTTGGGAGCTGAGCAGGGAGCCGTGCTGGTTGGCAGGAACTGACATCCCTGTGAAGCTGTTTCATCCTACTAAAAACACTGTGGCCACCTGTGCTCCAGTTGAAGGGAATAGCCACAGTTTTATTGCAGCAAACATGTGGGAGGCAGCAGGGGACAGGGATGACTGCTAAGGTGTTGGCAATACTTCTCAGGAAAAGGACTACAACTAAATTTACACCCATGATCTTAAAACTGTAAGTTTTAGTTTAGAGCAGGTATTCTTCCACTTTTTCAACAGGTTGGTGTGACCACCGACCCTTAAGGGGAAGGATGCACCTAAGCCAGATTCCAAACAGGCTTTCCTTGTTGGAATTCCATTAAAGTCCACAGCTATATTTCAGATCATGCTTAGAGTCACTGCCTTATGTCATGAGAAGACCCCCTAGGCACATTGAAGGGCTGATGGTGTTCATGCCTTGAATTGCTCAGTGCAGGCAGTGAGATCCTGTCCTCACTGGCTGGATGCTGAAATAATTCATTGTATGAGCCATCTCAAAACCTTGCACACCTCCCATGGGTAAAATGGGGCTGGTTTAGCTTGAAATTGAAACTGAAGAGGATGTGGACATGCCCATGAATGGCAAGACCACTTGCCCAAAAACCAGAAGACCTCCATACCCAGAGGTGTTTCAGACTTGCGTCTGCTGCCTCTGGGAAGAATATCCCAATGTTTAGATTCAGACTGTTCTCCTCTCCAGTCTTGAAGGGCTAGTCTGTTGAGAAAGCAGTATGGAGTGTTGGGGCTAGAGGAGATTGTGTTGCCTATAGCCTTTGAGCTGTAAAAGCAGATCTTTGGGCAGGGGTTCCCACTGGCAGTACAGATGTGTTGAACAAAGAACTGGATGCCCCTGCAGGTTCTGAGCCAGCAGTGGGATTTGGGCCTGACTCCTTTGCAGCTCTCCAGCTCGTGTGTGTGCTTTCTGCCAAGCTCCTGTCATGAGTTTACTTAGTGTTTTAAGAGCTCCCAAGGCGGACTTTGAGTTTCACATTGGGAGCTGTAGAACTCAGTAAGGAGAAAACAAAATACAAGTATATTTTGGTAATGTAGAAAGGAAAAGGAATGTGTTCTAGCCCACTGCAGATAGCACATTGTGTTCTGAAACACCTGATTTCTTTCAGTTTAGCATATTAGTCACTGACTGTGTTGGGAAGGGGGCGACGTCTTCAGCTCTACCTCAGTTTTTCTAGACAGAAAAACTTTATTGCTCTGATCAGCAATGGTAAAAGGCTTAAGTTCTTGTGTCATTTGTGTTTGTTTTACAATTATATCTTCCCATCAGCAATACGTTTTGGACGAATGCCGAGGTCTGAGAAGGCCAAGCTCAAAGCAGAAATTCTAACAGGTGAAAATTGTGTAGAAGATTCAGAAATGGCAGATCTCAAATCACTTGCCAAAAGAATTCATGATGCCTACCTGAAAAACTTCAATATGAACAAGGTTAAAGCCAGAATCATCCTTGCAGGGAAAACCAATAACAATCCAGTAAGTACTTTTTCTGTTACTTTAAAATAAAACTAAGAGGGATGTAAGGTGATTGTAATAATTTGGTAGATGCTTTAGCAAATATTTTAGAATATAAATATCATGGTAATACAGATGTGAAATATCCAAAGCAAATATCTGTAGTAAATATGATTGTTTTTAGCCACTATCAGAATAGTAAGAAAATAGGAAAAGCAGGTTTTTACAAGGTAATCACCTTGTAAATGGAAACTCATAGCCCTGAATTACTGCTCTTAATCAAAACTTATGTGATATCTGAATGTATACCTCTTGATATAGGGAGAACAGTTCAAAATTATTTTCCTATTATGACAGTGAAAAAAAATGAGTTTTTCTGTCACAAATGCCAGGATAAGTACTATTAGCTTGTAGGGTGTACAGGTGCTCTGCATGACTTTTCCTTTAATCAGAATAATATTTATAGCAGGAGGGGAAAGAAAACTTGAGTTTGTAATTTTTTGTTTACAGTGCTGGCCATTTCCTCACCCAGCCTTCCTGGTCTTTTCTGTATGGTTCCTTTGAAAGGCAGAAGCAAGCAAGGTTGTGAGGACACATTTGCTGTAGAAGTTATTTTTCTTTCAGGGTAATTTAGCCAGGGTCTACCTAATTTGATCAACTGCTTTTTGTTTAGTAGCACATGGGAGAGTATAATCGATGTAAGGACTCGCTTGTTTCACTTTATGCATATTTATTTAAGCTCTGCTGTGATTTTTGTTACTTTTACGTAGAAGATAAGTATCTTATTTTATCAGCAACTTCAGTTTCAGTAAAAATTTGCTGGGAAGAAACTTTATATATGCCATAATGAAAACCATGTACGTGTGGGGATGAGTGTTATCAAAATGGTAAGCAAGCTGTCTTAATGCACTATGGAATTTGGCATATAATAGTCTAGTCTAGTCTAGCCTACAGCTTTCTGCATTAGAAGAGAGACACATGAATTATCCCAGTCTTTTTCATTGCACTAAAGAGCCGTGTAATACGAGGCACAGGCTTAAACATTTTAGGGGTACAGGCTTAAACATTTTAGGGGTACCAGCTGACGTGAGCCTACAATAAATACCACCTTTAGCTTCTCAGTGAGTGGGCTTCTGCAGAAAATCAATTTTGTGCTTGTTACCCTGTGTCAGAACCATAAGCCACAACATGTGTCACACGTGCAGGGATGCATCCTAGAGCACTTAATCCCAGTTCTTGTGTTTGAATGCGTCCCACAGCCACGGGACTGACCAGCCAACAGTGACCAGCATGCGTGTGCCCGGCTGAATAGGCACATAAAAATTAATGAAGAATCAGCCCTAGGGTGTTGCAAACAGGCTGCTATCAGTTTTTTTCCATATGCAAGGAAGAGCAAAGGGGTTTTAGGCTATTTCATCATCTCTTAACAAAACGAACATTTTCATTTTCTTTTGACTTTTCAGCAGAAAAGCAAGTTTTAAAAGAAGGGGTTTTTTGATTGTGATTAGCAACCCACCTGTTTCAGAACTGTGTATTAACATCTAATTTCAGTGAATCCTAATTTTTGGCACCACTACAATTAATTTCAGAATGAATGAGTATTTTTCATGATGACATGGTGTCATTTTTTAATTTAGCTCCCAAGTCCTTAGCCATGCCTCTTTTCTGCATTCTGAAATGATGTTAAATTTTTTTTAAAAGTGTATAAGATAGTGTACATCTTTTAAAGGTTTAGAGATGTGTTGTGTTTCATGCTTTGCCACTTTCCACTCATATCCACCTTCCCAAGGAAAGTTCTGCTCTGTGTAACTGTGCTAGAGTGAGATGGAATGTGCAGTAGCCATAAACATTTTAAAATGGAAAACCACAGGAACCTGACCTGTTGGACAGTTTTCTGAAGGAAACAAGTGAATCCTATGAGTTCCTGATAGAACACTATGTGTTCCCCATGCTATTTAATCTGAGCTGAGCAAAGCAGCACAAGGAAGGTGCTTGCAGTATATGGAACTAAGTTTCTGTTCAAGGTCAGTTGCTGTGAGTTTGCTAGGCTGGGGAGCACTGGGGTTTGTTGTTTTTCTTTAGCGGATTGTACTTCATTTTGGTTGTTGCCCTGCAGATATGTATCAAAATATTTTTGAGTTCTGATTGTTCGTAAGAAAGTCTGAATGCTGCTTTTGATAATGATGTTTTAAGAGAGTGGCTCATCTGTTTGTAAAGCATGTACCTTTCAAAACAAATAGGGTTATGGAAAAGACCAAATTTTGTGCTCGGCATTCTAGTGTGATTCTCTGTTTAGAGATGACTCAGCACCAACTGCAGCTAGAAAGTTGGGACAACTAGGACATTGTCTATGAGAATCTGATAATAAAGCACAAGAGAAGTACAGCGTTCACATTCTTAGGCAAATATGCTACCCTGTATCAAAACTACTGTCTGTATTCCCCGTAGGGTACTTCAGGAAGGCATCATGGTGTGCATCAAGTGTAGTTAGTTTAGGAATCAATAGGAGTGTAGGCAGAATAACCTGGACCTCTGGAGAAGGTAATACAAGTCTTTTGTGAACCCTCTGGAACTGGCTCTGAGATGGATTTGTGCATCCCAAGCACAGGAGTGCTGGAGCTTTGCTGTAACTATTAGATAAAACTAAATTAAAGATATGCCATACATCTTTACATTTGACTATTTGCATTGCTGCTTGCAGAGCAGACTTGTTGGGTATTGCAGTTTGTCATACACTGTTTGTCTTGATGAGTAGGATAAAAAAACTCAGGGTTTATTGATAGTTGAGGACTGATTAGCATGGAAGTTAAAATTTAGCAAAATTCTTATTTTTTGGGAAGAGAACGATTAATAACCATTATTTAGTGACTGAACTAATGGGGTTTTTTTCTCTGTAGCCATTTGTTATACATGATATGGATACCTTATGTATGGCAGAGAAGACCCTGGTGGCAAAACTAGTAGCCAATGGGATTCAGAACAAGGAAGCAGAAGTTCGAATCTTCCACTGCTGCCAGTGTACGTCTGTGGAGACTGTCACAGAGCTCACGGAATTTGCCAAATCCATCCCTGGCTTCTCCAACCTGGACTTGAACGATCAGGTGACACTGTTGAAGTACGGGGTGTATGAAGCCATATTTGCCATGTTGGCCTCTGTGATGAACAAGGACGGGATGCTGGTGGCTTATGGGAATGGATTTATAACCCGGGAGTTCCTGAAAAGCCTGAGAAAGCCATTCTGTGATATAATGGAGCCAAAATTTGATTTTGCAATGAAATTCAATGCACTGGATTTGGATGATAGCGATATATCCCTTTTTGTTGCTGCCATTATTTGCTGTGGAGGTAAGAATTACCCATTTGTTCTCTAAGGTAGTAAATTTTATTATTTCCCTCTCATGAATTAAAAATTTTTAATGGAAAAGCTTCTATCCTCTGGAAGATTCAGTTCTACCACTAACTACACTTTGAGGAATCATTATAAAATTATGACATATATTCTTTTGCTTGTTTTGAGAACAGATCGTCCTGGTCTTGTAAATGTAGGACACATTGAAAAAATGCAGGAGAGCATTGTGCATGTACTGAAACTTCACTTGCAAAACAACCATCCTGATGACACCTTCCTCTTCCCAAAACTTCTCCAAAAAATGGCTGACCTCCGACAGCTGGTCACAGAGCATGCTCAGCTTGTTCAGATAATCAAGAAGACTGAATCTGATGCACATTTACACCCTTTACTACAGGAAATCTACAGGGATATGTATTAAGGACTTTTAGTATTTTTTTCCACAATATTTAAAAACAGAGAAATACAGATGGGAGCAAAACTACTTGTACAGTTATGGGCTGTTCACTCGGCCCAGAGCAGGAAAAATCTAAAACTGGGGAACTGGAGTGTTACACTTCTTTTGGTTTGGGATCTTTTGTCTTCTTTTGAAAAAGTGCTGCAGAAAAATACTGGTCAGAGTGCTCAATGAAGTGTCTTACAATGGTTCTTTTATTTGGAAATTTGAAGATTGGTAAGGAATACATATTTGTATAATAAATCAGAATGTTAAGTAACAGAAATGAACAAAATTGTATTTCCTCTTGGCTTAGTCATTTTAGTATTAATATAACAAATTCAGCACCTTCCTTCCAGGTATCTGCACAATCAGAAAGACAATGCACTTTTGCCTAATGGTCATTACTGAGAAACAGCTAACACTTTTTCTTCAAGCATTCAGTCTAGGTGTAGCAAATGGCTGGATATTACTGTCCATGCACTTCTAAAAATTTGGAAAGATCTTTGATCCATTGCTGCTTTAATTCCATGAATGATGTACAGCTTCATCTAGTGTTATGTTGGCATACTTAGGGTTAGCAGGTTTAACAGATGGTTCTCTTATGAAATTAAAGAAAATCCAAAGAGTTATATAAAACACGGCAGAGATGCTCTAACAAGTGTGTCTTGAAGAGTAAACATGATAAACTGATGGGACCTTTTTGTTTCAAAAGTCTGTTAAGAAAATGTGAAAGTATCAGTGATGAAAAAGATGTCGTATACCCTGTATTTTTGTAGAACTTCTAATAGCTCAGGATGCAGTTTTGACATAAAAATACTATTTTGAATTAGCAAGAGTTTTGGAGAGACTGAAAAATCTGATCCTACCCTAGAAAAAAAAAAGAATTGTAACTTTCCAGCAATGATACTGCACTCTACTGCAGTGATAGATGACTCCAAAGGAATGATTGGATAGGAAAGGCACCAGCTTCCTCTAAGTGTCTTGGCAGTATAGTGGTTTGGACATGTTTGCTTTTCTGATGAACACACTGCTGCATTTTTTACCCACTTGGATATATTTCTATTCCTTCTTCAGCCTCATGGATAGAAGTATTTGGTACTTGTTTTCACAAGATTTTGTCCTCGTGGATAAGGTGACAGTAATACCAAGAACAGTGTTTGTAGGGCTCAGACTTTGTCATAGAATGGAAGGCAGCACAGCTGAGAGTAAGTTTATCATATTCCTAGGAGTAAACTGATTTTTACAGCAGCACTTGCTGTACTCCTGCTGCAAAAGAAGCCACAATGAAATGGCTTCCTGACTTTGCCATTTCATGGGCTCTTTTCTCAGAGAGCTGCCCAGAAGTGCTGTTTCTCTTTCGTTTCTTTGATACAGTAACATAACATTATTACCTCCTAATTTTAGTTTCTGTTTCACAACAAGGAGGTCTCAGGAGCAATCCCAGCATTTTCACTACAGTTAAGCTGTCAGTGGCACAGGAGGACACTTTGTACTTGTTTTATTGAAGCACATTTGAAGACACCAGAATCTTTACTGCAAGGATTGACTGATGTAGTGAAAACATCATGCTGTCATTCCTATTTCAGTGGCAATGCTTGTTTCTGTCCAGGCCCACAGGCACAGCTGGACACTGGAAAAATTACAGGTTTAAAGGCAACTTGGGGTTTATCTGGGCAATGATTGTGGCAGAAGTTATAGATAACTATAGATATATTTAGTGTAAAATATTGAAGCACAGGTCTCAGATTTGGTGAGCATCTAGGGCAGGATAGAAACAGTAACTGCATGTGCACAAAACCTCCCCCTGTTGCCAGCAGGAAGAACACTCAAACACTCAGAGAGGAATGTTGGTCTTGCCAGGAACCCTCAGATGAGAAATGGGCTGCCTTTTATGTCCCAGAGCAGCACACAGTGTGCCCTCAGAAACAGAGGATTTTAGGAATGCTGCTGCTTTATTCTTCCAGCCAGCCCTGTTTCACTGAGGAACTGTGGGGTTCAGGCCATGGAAATAATTGATCTGCAATATTGCTGATGCAAGAAGTTGTCAAAATATCAGCCATTCCGGGATGCTGTTCTGAGACTGTAGGAGCCAACTGTTAGTTTATCCTCTAAAAAAAAAAAAAAACTTGAATTTTTTTCCCCCAAAGGTCAGATTTTTTTGCAAAGGGCAAATTCCAAAGTTGTATTCCATAGTCTAGGTATACTGTAGGTTCTCAGGAAAAATCAGACACAGTCAGTGTGCATAACTATTTTTCAAGCTCTTGTTCTCAAAAGTGGCTAAAACACTTTAGTAAAAATTGAAAACATGGAAAATTAATAATAAATACTTAAATTCTGAGCAAAGCTATAAAGAATTGCCAATAGAGTAACTCAGTGAAAGACATATTTTAGCAGCTGCTTGTAACAAGGTCCTGTTATTAGCATGAGAAAAGTGCATAATTTTTTTGTTATTTGAAAACCAGTGAGAGATTTTTGACTACTTCCTTGGACATTAAATGTTTGATTTCTGTTTTAAATTAAATTTCAGACCCTTAATGAGGAAAAAAAAAAAAAAAAGGAAAAAAAGAGAACACATCTCTGTATTACAGAAATATGAACAAGATGTTAACACAGCCTAAAATTCTGGATGGATTCCACTGCCCACACTGCTGTCCTGTGAACATTCCCACAGTCACTTCAAAGAGTGGCACAGGTCAGACAATTCCCTTCCCAAGAATTAATGGGCAAAAGAATTTCTCATTTCTACATTACACTTTTGAGGAATTACATTTGCTCTTTCAGGAGATGACCACAGCAGTTTTCAGCCGAGGAGATTTTAAAGTTACTCAGTTTATGTCAATTTTCTTAAAATTTGTAATCCAAACTAGTCTCAGATCTATTTCTGATCGATTACGTCAGCATCTCCCCTATGTGCAGATGAACTAATACTTTAAAATACCCCATCTATGGAGGGAAGCAAAGTGATCAGATTTTAGTATTAAAATGGTATTAAAGATTTACTGGCTCATCAGGTACAGTTTGGATCTGATTCTTACCAACGAGATTCATTTTTCTGTCATAGTATGGAAGAGCTCTGGTTAGCAACCAGACCCCACAAACTGCTTAAGGCAAGAGACAGCAGATGGATAGAGAAATATCCTGGGAAACAATGGTATGACTTACTTAAGTTTTCAGCAAATCTATGAATTGCTCATTTTTGAGCATTGTTTGGGGGAAAAATATTTATTTATTTATTTATTCTGGTGCCCTAGGTACTTTTTGTCAAAGGGGAAGGGGGGAAGAAAAGGAAGGTTTTGTGCCAAGTATTAGGGAAATCTGAGGTTCATTCTCCTCTCCTCCTTAAATATTTCCTTTAAAGTTGCTGTTTAAAAAAAAATTAGTTACTTTGTACCTTTCAAAATTTCTGATCCAGCTTTTGCTTTAAACACAAACTGACACCTTGTAGGAAAGTTTCCTCTTAGAGAAACTACATCTTCCACTGCATTTAAAGAAACCATATTTTGTGTTAACTGCCATTTCCATGTGCCTTTGTGCTTTGGTTCCAGCAGCTGCTGCAGAGCTGAAGTGCTGCCAGAAAGCAGAGTCTGCATTATTCCTGCCCTGCGCAGATCTCGGAAATACTAGCAGTTGCACTAAGCCCGTTCTCATGAGAGAGCTGGCACAAGGCTGCACGTCAAAGAGCTTATAATAAGCATCTAAACATTTGTTTGTTTATTCAAACTGCTGAAACCTGGGGAGATTTATTCATCACGAGAGCTGGGTCACATACGATTGAGTTTGAATTTCCTCATTTCTGACGGAAAGCCTGGACAAACGTGGGCCCCATCTGAGGCAGAGCAGCTAGGGGATATCCTGCTGTGGCTGCAGAGGAACAGTTTCAGTCTCTCCTAAAAAGCACTCTGTGACTTAACTGAAAATCTGCAACTGCATTTGACAAATGCATTTGCAGCTGTCATGGTACTGTTTAAGCATAAGGCCTGCAAATAATGTTCCCTCTCAGAAACCCCTCGTCCTTTAGGAAGTGTTGGAATGTAAGGTGCAGCGTGGTGTCTGAGCTTGCTTATGTCCCAAGTGCTTTCCTGATAATTGGTTGCATATAATTTTTGTATTTAGGTTTAATAAGCTTTATTATCCTCCTTTTACTGGAGATTTAAATTGTCTGTGGGTTTGATCTAAGATTATTGATATTGTTATGTATTGTGGGATTTTTTTAATTTAATGTAATACCATTTCTTCATTTTCAATTTATAAAATACAATAATATAAATGCAAGGTATAAACTTTCACTAAATTAATTACAGAGGTGCTTAAAGAAAAATGTGTAAGTTATTTAATTTAAAAATTTTTTACATACTTTATCTTGTGAACCCTTTGTACAGTGAAGAAGTATTTCCTTTTATGGGCTAAGGATGAAGGGGCTGATGTCAAAGGCAATTTGCTATTTATTCCTGTCTGGTCTTTATTGCTGTATCATTTGTGAAGAACTATCACAAATTCTTCAAAGATATCAGTGTTTGGTGTTGACGATTATAACAAAACTTTTAAATATATTTTCACATAGAACAAGAGACTTCCTTTTATTTAATTTTAAAAAAAGCAAGTCTAGTTGAGGAATAGCTGCAATCCCAAAATCAAGTTTTTAACTCAAGTTCACCAATAGGAAAAATAGTGTGTAGAACTGAGTTCATCTTTGTTCTGCAGCACGGTAGCTCATTTTCCTTTGAAAAGACCTAAAAAAGCTACGTTTGGTTCATGCACCGGTGCTGGTGTTTTCTGTTTGGTTCATGCACCGGTGCTGGTGTTTTCTGCAGAACTGACTTGTGGTTCACTGGGAATAAAAACATGTACTCAGGATTATTCCCTGCCATCTGCCCTGAGGGCAACCTGCTGCTTTTATAGATGTATTTCAAACATGATTTGGCAGCACAAAACAAAACATTGAAATGGCATTATTAGCTTCCCTACAGGAGGGATTTTAAATAGAATTCAGAGTCTGCTCATAGGGATTCTGAGTCTGATGCATGCAGGTCTGTGCCTACAGCATCCTTCTAAGGAAATCTGATATAGGGAAAAAGGTACCTTTCAAAGTTATCTACCTTTTATTTTGCCATGTGAATCACCAAACACAGTAGGTATCACAAGCACAATCTATTACAAATGTTCTAGCTATCATTTGTACTTTCTGTTTTTTATTTGTAACATATAACACTTTATTTCCTCAAATTGTTGCAAGTTGGCATTTTCACTACATCAGTGTCACCACACAGGTATGTTGTCTCCTAAGGTGTTTGTGCCATGTTTGCAAAAGCTCTGCTGGACTTCCCTGTGCTAACCCGCAGCCACTTCCTTTACACTGTCACTTTGTATGACACAAACCCACTGTGTAACTGAGCCCACCCTTAGGAAGGCTGTTTCCTCCTTTCTTTTTTCTATTGTGCTCACAGGTTTTTAAAATCTTTTTCTGCTTCTGAAGCTGGGGTGTGTTTTTTCTTGAGCTCCTTTGTTGTGTCAATCTTGTTAGATTCCATTGCTGTGGATGTTTCAAAATAGAATTCCTGTTGCAAGGACCTCAATTTCAGATGAGATGCCTCTGCCAGGGGATAGGCAGCGTGCACAAGAGACTGATCTGATAACAGGCTGGACCTTAAATAAGGACTGCAAGATCAAGCATGAGGTACTTGAAGTAGTTTCACTACTTAAAGTAGTGAATATTTTGGTGTGTTTTCTCACGTTGGGTCTGCAGGTGATCCCTGTTGTGGTAAAGACACCAGCCTTATGCTCAGTGCCAGGAGTTTCATGGCATTCTTTCCAATTGCCAGGAGTTTCATGGCATTCTGTCCAAGATGGGGAAGTCCTGAGCCACTGAAATCCCGGTGGCACACCAGTCCTTTTTTGTACTCTGGGTGTGTAGGAGTGCAGTGTCACCAGGCAGCCTGTGTGGGACATGCTGCAGAGCCGGGAGTAGGTCACCACCCCTCCTGCTAGTGACTCACTCGCAAACAGCCCGTCCTGTTCACTGTGGCCCAGGCAGGGGCTCCTATGGCTCATCCCCACACACAGCAGCTCTCCATGGAATCACAGTGCCTTGGCCCTTCGGCAGAGGAGAATCCTGCATGGTTTAGTGACTTCTTTAGTAGTATCGAACCTAACCAATGTCTCAGTGCTATTGATGTGCTCCAGAACCCCGGGCTCTGAGTGGTTTGACAAAGTCTGGTTTAGCAGCTTCTCAGGGGACCTGCCCCCTGAACAGCTCTTGCTGTTCCATAGCTCCTACAAACAGTTGCTCAGAATTTTCTCTAGGAATGCAGCACCACAGCTTAAGTGCCCCAGGATGTTGAAGCCCTCCTTCATGCCTTATCTGGTAGGACACAAAAACAGCACAGTGTTGTTAATGTTGCCAAACCCAAATCGATAGAGCTAACAAGTGTTTAATTAAATCAAGATATCAATATTAAAGAGAAAACAAAATAGCTTCTTGTTTCCAGTCAGCTGTTTTTAGGAGGTTTTGGGTACATTTTACTTCAGTAAATACAGAACGTAGAATGAGCACATTTCTTGCAAGGAGTAGTCAAACCTAATTCTCATGGAATGCTTGTTTCCCAGTAAAAAACACTAATTCAAGCCAAGTTTCCAAGTTTCTTTCTGTTAGAGCAATGCAAATGACACTTCCAAGGATGAATGGATGCCCTGGTCTCGCAGGGATTCTTAGGAAGGACAACGTATCTTGCACTTGTGAATGTTAAAGTCACGTCTAGCTACACGCAATGATGCATTCTCAAACGTTACCAGCCTACTGATCTAGGATGAAAAAACTTGAACTAAACATTTTTTTCTTTTTTACATTCTGATTTTTTTCTGCCTTCTTTAAAAACAAGAGGTTGAATTCACAGTGTTTGTATAGAGACTGGTAGGAACCTATGTGCTTTAATCCTTTCAGATTAAATGTAAACCAACTTAATTTGAAACACGGTTTTGCCTTAATGGTTTAAAAAAAATAAAATATTTTTAAAAGTGAATTTAATGACATGTGCTGATCTTTTATCTCCAGGAGAGGAACTCACTGCAATGTGACATTCAAAAGGCAGCATATTTGAAGCATCATAAAGTACTGATGCTTCCCCGTGTACTGTTAGATGCCTTTTGAAGCAGGAGCAGGTGTGTAACATGCCCATTGACATTGCATACACATTTATTTATATACATTACCTAAGTTTGGTGCTGACCCACCATCCACCTGTGATCTTTCATATTCTCATGGGTTGTATGGCTGGTTTGAGACATCCAGGGAATTCAACAAGTGCACCTCTGTGTGAAATGCAGCACTGACTAATTCAATGAGCACATCTTCAATTCAGGGAAGTATGTCACAGGTAGCTGTTTTCCTTCCAGAATCTGGGGATATTTTAAGCTGGTAACAGAGTGCTGAAGTGAAAATTCCAGCAGAGGAAAACGACACAGGTTTCTTCATCAGCTGTGCTCAGGAGCACGGAAGACCTGAAGTTGAGCAGCAGAAAGTACTTGAAGACCCCAATGAAAACAACCTGTAAAGGCTGTGCATCCATGAAGAGCAGGAAAGGTTGGGCATGGTACTGAGACCATAATGCTCATATTCAGTGGGAATACAAGAATGTGGAATCACTAAATTCTAACAGCTGGGCACAGATAATAATCCATTGTCATTCCAGGAAATACCAAGTGGCACATAGGGCAGTCTCCTTTCCCTAAAGCATAGACCAGAGATGCCAGAACACACCTGCTGTCCCTCTGTGGTACCTGCTGGTTTTTCTGCACCTACCAGGTCTTCACAGCCAGGTAACTCTGAAGCAGAGGCATCCCTGACTTGGTTTTTCCTGCTGTACAATAAATAACTGAGCTGTACTGAGCCAAATTAAACATTATGTAGTTTTGCTTTGAGGTTCTGCTCCCTTTTAATACTGAGCCTTTCCCCCCTTCAGTTCAACATAACAAGTACTTAGAGGCATGGAAATTTCTGAGGGCTTTAAATGACTCCTCAGTCATATTGTAAAGGCAGAGATAATGGTTATGAATAAATGAGATGACTGCTTTTGTCTTAAAAGGGCACAGAGGAAGGTGAGCAGGAGGGAAAACAGGTCAGAGAGATGAGAGCCCAATCTCATTGACATCGTAACTGCACTAGGCAGGCTTTTAAAACCTGCTTTTAAGAGTACAATCTGTCATGAACAATGGGAAATCCAGGAAAAAACGTATTTCAAGGTATGTTTGCTGGTGTAAACATATCCTGTGATCACACATAACCTTGTTGCTTTGCAACTTGATTATAAGACTACAATTCCAAGGTGGGAAAGTGCTCTCTTCAGTTGTGGGTTTAGCACAGGACATGCCTCTGGTGTTTATACGGAGCACATACAGACACACCACAGCTTTTAAACAGTGTTCCTAATGTGCAACTGAAATATAAAACCACCCGTCTTACATAAGTTTAGTATCACTTTACCTGAAAGTGTAATCTTTTGTAACTGCAAAAAGGAATCTGCAATGTTGCCTCCTAACGGGGATCTTTTTTTCCGCATTTAGAGACATACATATATTTTATTTTTGAAAGCACTTAGGGCTTGAAAAGGCTACTAATAGGTCCATTATTGCTCCTCCAGTCACTGCAAGAAATTTCATTATTGAACAGAGGGCACCAATATAGTAAGTTCAGAAAAAAGAAAGATTTTAAGATACTTCAATGTCCTAAACAACTTATTGAAATAATGTTGATTTCTTTTAACAAACACATGTTCATTCTACTAAAATGACTGATTTTTTATGTTGTCCTATTACAAATTATATGGATGGAAGTGTTGGAAAAAAGAGATGTTCACCAAAGCACTAACAGGTTCTGAAGCAATGACCAGCAGTAATTTGAGTAAAAAAAGGTGATTTTGTGATTAGGGAGCATTCTAGACGTATCCTTGAGGCGTGTAACTCGGGTTTTACATAAAAGCTACCTAAATCTTAAGACAGTCAAAACAGATAACTGAATAAGCTAATTTTTGAGCTAAACAAACTGATGTTTCCATAGAACTTTTTACCTGAAACTGTGTTTCTGTAATCCCTATTACAGCTGCAGTTTATTTGTCCAGTTCAGGAAAGAATTGAATGTATTAATGGAACTTTTCTATTTCCAGATTAACTGTTTTAAAAGTGAAAAAGAAGTCACCTTTATTGTAAAGCATAATCCAAGTGTATTCAGGGTCCTTTCCAGTTGCTGTGCTGACATAGAATGGAAGGTTAAGTGAAAAGTGACTGCAAGTGCAAGGGACTTGTGAATACTTTTATTGATTGCAGAAGCACCAACCTTCAAAGCTTCAAGTCTCAATGCTGTGATAGCGTTAAGATTACCATATTGAGAAATTTAGGTATTATATTTATGACATTTTCTCACAGCACTTTTATTTTAGACTTAAAAACAAAGCTTTAAATTCCCTGCCTTATGTACTCTTACAGGACAGCACTGCCAGATTAACAATTGGTGTACACTGACTTTCTAGGGTATATGCTGAATTAAGCCAGATCAATCTGTTTTGGAATTTCCTAACACTGTAGGGAGTGTCAAGAACAACACAAAGCACTAAAATAGCAAATGCAGAAATCTGGACACGTCTCCTATGCTCTGTGCTGTTTGGTTTCTTACTGCAAGCATTACACATGGTGACATCAGGCTCGTCTGCCTTCCTTTCTGGCTCCTCAGCACCTCGGAGCTGCTCCCTGGCGTGGCCTGCGCTGCACGGGGATGTCTGGACCCAAGCCAAGGGCAAGGAAATGTGCTGCTCTCTCCAGTAGTAGTGAGCTGATGAAGGTCACTTCTTTAAAAGGAGCAACATGATAGTCTCCAAGCAGAAAGAGGACATACCCCAGCCAAAGAACTGTCACTCTTCGGCCTTCAAGATTTATGCTTTGTATCAGTTTTTTTTGCAGGATTTCTGCTGGGGCTTCCTTTTATCCATGTCTTCTTGTATTTCCAAAGGAAAGGCCTTTAGGTTTTCCTTCACACAGGGAAGACAGAAACTTTTGGAGTAGAACAGACTACAGTCCTGTAAAGAAAATAACATTACTAGCAGGATACACAAAATGGAAATGCTTATGTTCCAGTCTCATTAAACTATATTAATATTTAGAATTCTTCTAAAATGAATTCTTCTCCTTCTAGGCTGAAATATTCCAGCAATTTAACTTTTTCTTACTCAATAATTCTAACATCTGGTTAGAGGGAACTGGGTGAAAAATAAAACCCCCAAATCAACTGTTCCACTGCTCCTATTAAAGTGACCTTCACCAGCTCCCTGCTAAAGGGAATAGCAATACCCCTCCTTCAGCTGCCTTCTCCTTCCAGCACCACGCAGGGGTTTCCTGGCCTGATCACTGAATTCCAGATAGGATTTCATGGGTAAGCTGCAGCTGGTGTGGATGATGGATTATACCTGGAGAGTGAATAAAGGTATAAGAGATTCCATGGGTTTTACTGAAAACAGCAAAGTTTTACTCTAAGTCTTGCTCGATGAAGATTTCTACCTCCTGGGAGGATCTTCCAAATTCTCGCAATGGTGTGTGAGACTTGGAGCCTCAGCACACTCTTCCTCACCAATCTCCACAAAAATGGCCTAAAGGCCAACACAAGTACCAAGTACTGGAGGCTCTCACAACAGACCATCTTTTCCATAACTCCAAAAAAAACTGTCTTACTTCCATTAATCCATGCACTTGTATTGTCCTAGGAGACTACTAAAAAGTATCACTATTATATCAATATCACAGAGGTGTCCAATAACCGGAGTAGTTAAATGAACTCCATTCATCTGAGACAATTCAAATGAGATTTCATCCCTTACCCTCAATAAATGTACTCACTGGTTAAAACCTAGAACCACACCTGGTACTAAAGCTTGAGCTAATGGCTCTCCTCTGAACTCTTGATGGCCAAGTATAAAAGCTGTTGTGAACAAAGAAGGTATTTTTGCTATCCCTGTTCTGTTAACAGCTCATACCGACCCAATATTTATTTTTTCCCCAGGAGCTGTAACCAGATGTTAGTAATCAAATAGAAAGAAGCAAAACTGATGGAACATTTAAATGTATTTGCAATATAGAGTTTGAACAACTGGAAGAGAAACTAATTAATGTATTATTCCTTTGCTCTGTGGTGAGACTTGACATCCCTGGTTCTCTTGATGTGCTGATCACCAAATTCCAAATAGGATTTCATGGGTAAACTGGGATTGGTGTTGCTGATGGATTATTCTTGGGGATTTAAGAATGAATAAAGACATCAGTTTAGATAGAACTGGACAAATGGATTCCCTGGGTCTTACCTAAATTGTAAAGTTTTCCCCTTGCCATGTCATTTGCAGCTGGCCTTTCTCTGGGAGCTAAGTTTGGGTATTCCTATGTTCCTCTCCTTGTTTTTGTTTCTTATGTTACTATCTGGGCAGCAGATTCAGATGATAATTATATCAAAATCACAATCAGCCTGCTTCCATGTGACTTGGAAGCTTGGGGAACAACTTGTCTTCATCTATTGTCCTTTTCTGTGTTCACTGCCAGGCCCCTTCATATGCAGGAATGAGGGTGAGCCCTTAGTCTCTGAAAAGCCCTGAAAGTGGATTTCAGTTACACAACCTCCAGAGCCTATTGTTTTTTGTCTCATGGTATCCGTTAAGCTGCCAGTTTAAAAGGGGAGATTAGAGCTTAAGTTGGCCTGGCTATTGTTGCTTGCATTGCCAAATGGCACACAGCCCCCCAGCTCCAAGGCTCCGTGCTTCCAAAGGTGGCCACCAGGCCATGGCAAAGGAGGGGAGAGGCTGTTCCTGCAGGTGTGTTCCCGATGTCAAGACGCAGCTCCTCACAGGTAAAACAGGCACTCAACTTGCATTCTTTTGGCTGAAATGAGTTGCCAGCTAGTGCAGATTTTGGCCAACAGGAACTGGGGAAATCATAACTATGAACCACTGCACCCCTGAGCATGTACCCATAGTCCTGCTCTCTCAGTCCTGGGATTTTCAGCCTAACTCTTCTTTCAATGCCCTATAAATTAAACTTACAATGTAGAGTCGAGCCCTTTTTTAAAATCCTTATCCTGATACAGTTCTGTGTTTAATCAGAATGATTCTTTAATGTGTTTTCTCCCTTCCATGACCAAGGCAGGAGGGGGCCATTTCATAGTCCAATCAGGCAAAACAGCTGCCAAAGCATGCTGCCATAGTTTATTTCTGTTTTGACATGAATCATGTCTGAAAGTAATATATATATAGGGATGGTATCTCTACCACAATAAGTAAAGGAAAGGCTCTGCCTATCCCTATCCAGGACTGACCCCGCATGACTGGAAGTTGAGTGGGAAGCAGCTGTAGTATTACATTTATCACTTAGTACCTACAATCATGTCTGAGGTCAGGGCTCAGTCACCTTCTGCTGAGGTGAGCAATAAGGAATGAAACTTGCTCCCTTTCCTCCTTTCTTCCCCAAAAGCCACCTTTTTCCCATGTCTTTCAGAAAGTGTTGCAACAAAACAGAAGTAACTATTTTAAATTACTAATATGGTCAGATTATATAATTTCCTCTCCTCTTTTCTGAAAGGGTAATAGGAAGAAGGGCACTCAACCTGCCCAAAGACTTTTAAAAGCATTTCTATTATCTTCCTTTTTGTGCAGTTTTGACATGTTTTAAGACATTACAGATAATCACTGGAATTATTCCCAGTTGGATCAGAACTAATGGCACTTACCAAGGCACTCTGATAAAAGACTTGAGCAGGGTGATACAGGCTACAAAATGATGGAAGTAAATTAACTGAGTGAAACTTCAGAGGATATTTGGAGATATTTAAATTTATGAACACTATACAGAACAGCTGCTAAGTCATGACTTTTATTGGCATAGCAACTGTAAGGAAATATACTTCAGCTAGCATGGGTTGTCTCATGAAAACCCTAAAATCTGATCTGTCTCTCAAGTCCCCTTAGGTACAAAAGCTAGCTAAAATCCCTTTGCCAAATCCAAGGTCAGAAAAGTCTTAATTTTGCCACACGTTAGCCTAATACTATTCTGAATTACCACAATTTTAAAAGCAATCTGTTACTAAAACCTTTCCAATTGGTCCAGCTTCTTTGCAAAGAGGCCTAAGAAAGTATGATTTTCTTCAGCTTCAATTCCTATGTTTTAACATTTAACTCAGCTCAGGAGTGAACTGATGTACTTGTGTCAAGCACAAACAGGAACCACAGCCAATACAGAGATATTATTCTACCTTTGTCTCTCTCTATCGCCTTGGATAAGTTTTTACTTCTCTGGACTTTTAATTTTCCCTACATGAAGAGGAATAGTGTGTGTTTACTTACTTTGTGTGTGGGTGTTCAAAGCACTAATTATCATTTCTGCAGATCTCTTTCAATGTTACCTAAGCAGTATTGCTAAATTCATTTTGAAACCATAGTCATATGTGTGATTCACTATCTGGCCTGGCCAGTTTGGTAAGAAATTTATTCTCAATTATTTACAATCAATGTTTTACTTTGAGGGATACCATCAGGGAAATCTTGAAAACTCAGATAACAAGCAGTAAATGACTGACAAATTTCCAAAACAGGCAAAACAAGCAGGACTTTCAAAAAGATTAGAAGCTTCTATTGGCTCACTGCAAGTATCTTCTATTCATTGCCAAGTCCTAGGTTAACTGAAACAAACACATATTTTCAAAGAAAAAGCCCCACCTTCATTCAGAAAAGCACCCTGAGAGGCTAAAATGCTCTATTTCTGACAGCTCAAACTGCCACACTTGGAAATATCTGCTGAATCCTTCCTAAATTCAAGACACTTGATTTGGGAATGAAAACAGTTAAATGTGCTCAAGTTTGTCCCAAATGTGTCTGTGTTGCCAATCCTGTGCTGTTAAAAAGGAAGGATAAACCTGGCGTGTCAGGGCAGGAATCAAGCCCCTAAGCCCTAACTCTCTGAGTAGCTGCTCTTGGCTCCTCGTTGGGCTGTGTGTGGGAGGGAGTCAGCCCCTGCCACAGCAGGGACAGCAGGGAAGATCCTGCTCATGTCAGCTTTGCCTCCACACAGCTGCCCTGAGCAACCTGGCTCTGGAAAATTGAGCCCAGCCACCACAGCCACAACCAGAGAGTGCTGGCACTTCACCTAGTCAGAGCCTACTTGTAGCTTCAGAATAAAAAAAAACCAAAGCAAACCCTCTGAGCTGCAATCATTTTTGGTGACTTTCAGTCATTTAAATGTCAGAAGAGACCTCAGAGATAGGATGCTGAGAAATAATCCAGTGCAGATAGCTGGGTGTTGCCACGGATGGTAGGGAACAACTGGAGCCACCAGCAACAAGCCAGCAATGGGCACAGATCCTTTCCCTAACAAAGGGCTCAGGGCCCTGCATCACAGTCTGGGAGAGGACTGGTCACCCTGAGACTCTGCAGGAGCCAGTGAAGAGCAGGAAGACCCCAGACCCAGAATTCCCCATGGGAAGAGGTGCAGAGATTGTAGTGGTATAAAAGCCCAGGGGTTCCTTTGTTCGGGGCCCCTCCCAGAGGAAGCAGCCTGAGCTGTTCCTGCTGCTGAACAATTCAATTATTAAACCTTTTTTCCTGAAATTGGATCCCTGACAAACCTGGGTAAGAAGTTTCTTTAACAAGGAAATAAACCCAAACAGGAAAAAGGTGTTACTGCATGCTTCTCTTAGCCCATCCTTGGTGCTGACTGCCACAAGTCAGAATAGCAACTAAACTGAGCCAAGTGTGCCAGTATCCTTCTGGATGTGTCTGCCCAACTCCCAAAATCTGAGACTCACAGCAAACAAAGGGGCCAGTTCTGCACAGAGAAAAAGGAATTAAGACAAGTAATTTTATACCACCTTTCTGGACTGCACTCAGATTTCATAGTTTAAGGTTGCCTTCCAGCTGCTACTTAAATTCATTCTTCCTCAGAGAGCAAGCATGGCATGGTACAACTCTCTTCCCTGCTCACTTTAAACATTAACTTTGGCAAATAGGATGACAGCCCTGTGCTGTGAATGCAAACCTAACAATCCATGGACATTCTTATTCCCTTTACGGAAAAAAAAAACCCGATCTACTGTTGTGTGTGATCTAAATTGCCCTTGCATATGCTGGTGCTAAGAAAGTAGAAAAGAGCACTCCTTGTGTGTGAGAGGCTGGACTGTGCTTATCTCTAAGTAGAACACTCACAGTTGCTGATCATTTTAATTTAATACTGAGAGCTTCATCTGGTGGAATCCACAAGAACATACAATTAACATTGCCCTAAAAATGGATTGTTTGGGATTTTACTGCTTGATCTTTCTCTGACAGGTCACCAGGACTGGAACAAAAATAAATGATTGAAACAGCTTGTTTTGCTTTTTACTTACTGTACCAACACAAACTGCTCTGCTACACAAACTGCAATGAGACCTAATGATGAGGAACTTGTCCTTGTCAGGGGTGAAAGGATTCTTCATGACATAGGCTTCTTCCAAAAGCCTGCAGAAGAATAATTTCAGGCTTCTAAATGTATACTTCACAGAAGGGGATGTTTAAGAGGGGGGAATTGTGGAGGCTGAAAAGTTATCAGCCCTTTGTACTCGATTTGCTCGTCTTGCTGCTGTACACGAGGCATTGCAGCAGCTCTGCAGCTCCTTTTCTCTTCAAAACCTTCAACTTTGCAGCTGCCTTCAGTCCTATACTGTACTTTCTATCTCTCTTCCAAAAGTAGAGCAACTGGTGAGTCTCTCAGTGTCATCTTACTAAGTTTTTCTCAATGCTCTACCTTAAATATCTTCTATTTCTTATAACAGGCATTCCTTAGCATGACCAACTTCAGCATCTTGTCAAGTCACCATTTCAATTGCACAGCTTTTAATCCCAAGTTCTCTTCCAAAGCTGTGTGCATGTGAGTATGAAATACAATGGTTTTACTGCTCTTGGTTATGTTGCTGCTGTAAAGCTCAGTCCCCAGCTCCTGAAAGCAGGAGCTACCAGCAGAGAGCTTTGCAGTTGGCTCCAGTGTGCTTACTTTATGTCACAGACTGTACTGCTTGCTCCAGGGGGTTGAAGGAGTGCATTTATTCATACTTTGGCAACCTGCTTGGGAAAAACTAGAGCTTTATTTTTTCTGGGAGCTCCAGGCAAAATAATACAGAAGTCAGTTGAGCCTCTGTCTGCATAGGGCACATAGCAAGGGCACCTGGTTTACTCCTAGGCTTAAGTAAAACTTGGATTATGGGAAGAATATGGATAAAAGGTATTCTGTCAACTCTTACTGCCTTCTCCTTGCCTCCTCACACACAAAAGTGTGTGCAGAAGCGTGTCCAGCACTGTGTTCCTCTCTCCTTTTTCTGTCCACTCAAACAGAAAATTATTTGGCCAGAACCTTCCACTGTTAGGAAAGATCAGGCATCTTATCATGGATTGGGATAAGACAGGATTGTGTATGCAAAGCTCCCCTTGCAGGATTCCTAGCCCTCATCAGTGCAGAGCCATTTGACAAGGCCCCCTGTCCAGTACATTTCCTGCAGCACTGCATTTGGGAGGTGTGAGCAAGCCAAGAAAGATGGGATGTGAAGCTGTTTCTTAAAAGCATCTATAGAAGTGTGATGCTTCAGCACTATTCTTTTGCTTTTGGCACCTGAGCAATCCAAATAAAGCTGGGGTGTTAATTCTGAGATTGAATAACCTAAATTAAGATTCACACTCAAGACTCTTCAGGAATGGACCTGATCAAAGGTGAGTCATTGCTCTGCTGAGTGGAAGAGGGAAAACCAGTAGCACTGTGGGGTTTGGAATGATAAAAAGACAGCTGCCTAAGGACAACAGCCCCAGCAGGTGGTGATTAACATCTGTTTCCATTCTTTAAGAAACTGAGCAGTCTTATTGGGGTGAAATGCTGAGTACATGCCTGACTTCCAGCTCCAGAGAGTTCCTGAACATGTCTGCCTGATGAATTTGTTGACCATGATGGCCTCCAACAAGCTACTCTTGCATTTAAAGCAAAGTGCTTTATTTTATGGGGAGTTTAATGTCTGCAGGCAAAGTTCTAACTGCATAATTCCTGGTAAAACTATACCTACTTAGCAGAGAGAGAAAAGGCTTTGGTCCTTGAAAATATAAATATATAGTGAGCATCCACACACCCTGATGTCACACGGTCTGAAAAAGGATTGTCCAATCCACACAAAAAAGCATTGCTATTCAAAATTCCACATTGTGCCAGATAGCTCTAAAGAAGTGTTTTTGCCATATGTATTTCATTCATTCTATGTGTATGTATTGCTTAGCTGAGGGAGGCTACAGTGAGGGAAGGGCTATTCCCAGAAATACCAGGCTGGCAGTCAGCAGTATTCTAGTGAGAAAATATTGGTACAGTAGAGTTGTCAGTGAGGCTAGGAAATAGGTTAAATACAGATTTTTGCATGGTATTGAAGCAGGGCACAAAAAATTGCTTGTTGTTTTTCCTACCAGCACTGACAATTTTTAACATTCCTTCTCCTTGGAAAAAAGGACATCACTTTAAGTACCAAGCCTCATGTTCAGTACTGGGCTCATGCAGTGCACACTACAAGGATTCTAATGGTCATAGCAGGAATGAAGTCTGTGATCTCAGAGGGCACTTACACAATCAAGTGTGAGTTTGGTGACATCCGCCCATAATATGCGTAAGGGGCTGGTAACTCACACAGCTCACATTTGAACTCTCCTGGTGTCTGCACTTCTTTGAGAGCATCCATTTTTAAGATATCTGCAAGAAACACAACCAAAAAAATCTTTTAGCTTCAAAATGCAATGCTGGGAACATATCTGTAAGAAGACACCTAGCTTTGCAAATTAAAACCAAAGGAAAACTGACAGTTGCAGACCTTGACTAGTAAATATTTTCTTCCAAATCAAGTTTGTTTCCCATGTCCCAGTTAAATTTTCAAATTCCTTAGACAAGTCTATAAACTGCAGACTGGGAGCCTAACTGTAAAGTTCACCAATTAATTTGGAACATCCATGAAATAACTCAGGCAACTAAGCACATGGCTGCAATCTCAAAAACCCTCTGCTCAACTGAGGTCTATACTCCCTAAGTGCTTCCCAGGACACTGTTCCCTATCTGCTGCTATGCAGAATTCCAATCCAGTCCTGCGATGCCCAGCTCCTCCCTCAAACTGGAGCCATGAAAGGGTTTGGGACCTCACTCAGGAGGCAGGTATCAGGAAGGTAAGTGTTGCAAAGAAAAGACTGTGTCTTTTTCTTTGCTTCTGGTTCACCTTGGAATAGATTTTTGTAAGCTTATCCCTGACTCCCTGTTCCCCTCTGGCTTCCTATGGAAATGAGGCCAATGGAATCACCCTATACCTTGATAAAGTGTTGGCCCATTCCAGCCACATGGGACAAAGGAGCAGACACATTTTTAAAAGTTTAAGTACTATAACTTTTATAAAAATAGACAGAAGGGGAAGACTCTGCTTTATCCTCCTGGAGAATACCCATATATTTCTATAAATAGAAGAATCTGCACATAGGACAGTTATTGTCCATCCTTCTGACACACTTCAGGCCTCACTACAAAGGTATGACCATCAGTCCCAAGATACATCATGTTAGCTTTGGTGCTTGTTTGATTACTTGTTTAAAATCCTGGCCATTGATTTACATTTTGGGAGCTTACTCTTCACTAATACCACTAACATTAGTTGAGAGTCACACCCTCAGCTTTTTCCAAAAGTATGGTGTGGCAAGTATGCTTTTAGGATTGATTTTAGTTTGTATCAACAATCCTATCAAGCACAGCTAACCATGTGCATGCCCAAAAATTGCACCAATCCATGAAAGGAACGTGGCTGCTTCTTTGCAAACTGGGTATCTTCGCTCACCTGCACCACTTTCTTGTACAGACAATTCACCTTGAAATTATCAAAATTACAGCTTTTAGCTAAAAACCTTCATGCTTTACATGGTACAGTGTTCTGCTGCAAAGCAGTCAGCTTTTGGAAGAGAAGCAGGGCTGGTGTCAGGCTGTGAAGAGGTGAGCACCACGAAGCTGGGTTTGGGTGGTATCTCAGCAAGTAGGTTGTGTGTGCTCCCAGCTGAGCACATCCACAGCCTGCCAAAGGACAGCAGGGAATTCCCACTCTTCCAGCTCTGCAGCCAGGCCCTTTCCCTGCAGAGCTGATTCAGTTCACTAAGGCCACATCCCTAATTATGCTTTAGCTCAGGGGTTTTCTTTGGGAACAAATTGCCTGACTGTCCCTCCTTACCACACAGTTTGCACCACAGAGCAGTCTCACAGCACACAAACCAGAGGGTTTCAGAAAAAATAACCCAAAAGTTGTGCCCCAGAAGCACATCCAGAAGTACCTAACACACTCCAACCTGAATGCCCAGCTGGTGGCCATGCGGCCTACAGGCTGGCACCAGAGGTGATCTAAAATATCTCAAAACACAGATAATGGGCAGCTGGTATCCAACACCCAACACCTTGATCCATGGTTTCTGTCTTACTAAATCACACTAGTTACTAACACAGTAACAAAAAACAACAACAACAAAAAAAAATTAATTTTCTTCTTCCAATATTTTTTTCTTATTGCTTTTAATGAACTAAATTGGCTTGCAGAGGAATCAACAGATGCTAACAGTAGCACAAGTTAAGAGGCAGAACTGCAGCACCAGCTGAAAGGCAGGACTGAGATGAGGGACCTGCACATCCCTCTTTTGGTGACAGTAAGCTGCTATTTCTGCTTGTCCAACAGAGTGAAACTGAATCCTCAGAGACATCTGCTGACAAGGTGAACTAGGGGCAAGGTGAAGCAGAGCTGGGACTACTTGTCATCTAATGTTCCAGAAGAACAGGGAGATCCTCAGAGGCTACAGAGGCTTCATGACAGACATCCAATTCAGAAAGTCCTAGCCCGTTAAACCCTGAAACCTAATTTTGGAAATCATCTCCCTTACCTCATCACTTCTTTACCACTTTAGCCTTTCCACTGCCATTCCTGGCATTTCAGTAGCACAGAGTTCTTCAGATGTAACACAAATGGGGCTGGACACTGGATTTATAAATAAATTCACCTTGAGAACACCTTAGGAAGCTATTTTTTCACAAATTATATGACCCTTGGATATGATGTGTTTTCTCTACCTCACAGGGATGATTGAGAGCATTTAATTAACTCAAGTGCTTTCAGATTTGTCAGGTATGGCATGTACATGCTACCCATTTCTCCCTGTGTATTGTAATTCGGATTCTTCACACTATGTGCTGACTCAGCTAAGAAGTCTACTTTTAGAACCCTGCATTTTAGGATTACCAGCTGACATACCCAACTTTACCTTTTCTGCAGGTACCCAGCAGCAATACCAACACACCCACTTGACTGAATGAGGTTCAGATCAACACTTGTATGCAATTTTTTGTAATCAGTCTTCCTTAAAAAGGAGAAATTATTAACCCCAAAAAAGTAGAGTATGGAAAGTCACTCGAATCAAATTGAGAAGACTACAATGCTGGCTTTTTTCTTTAAAATAGTGCAAAACACCAAGAACCACAACAACAAAAAAGAAGTATTTATGGCAGTGAGGGTCATAGACTTTGGAATGAATATGTCCTGATCCCAAGTTAAAATAACAGCCCTGGATTCAGAGCTGAAGTACGTTAGATATAGAAACACCTGCTCTCCCACAGACCATCGGCATGTAGAACAGAATCTGTTCAATGCCTACCACTGGGAAAGAATGATATCTATGTACAAACACATTTTTGGCTATGTCAGTTGAAAAGCATATGATCCTGCTTGCAAGGCACAGATGAATTTATGATGCTTTCCATCTTACTCCCAGCTTACAAGTCACTGGTAGCAGCTGTACCAAGTTTTATTTCACTGGGAACATCATTTGTCCTGAGAGCTTGTCTACACATCAGCACTTGGGAAAATTAAGGTTCCTAACTAAGGTGTGAGGTCAATGAATGCACAGATTTCAGAGTGAATGCTCCCATTCATAAGTAAAGTTTGCTGTACAACAAAGTAAAGCCATTTCCTACTGAAGAAAGATATTTAATGTCAAGTTTATGCATGTGCTTCACACCTTTAGTCTAAATTGCCAAGCAGACAAGTCCCGAGATGTACTTTCTCACTAAGAGTCACTTCCAAAAAGTTAATTTGCTTTGAATAACCATGGCTTTATGCTATAAACCCAGCTGAGCTAGACAAAGGTTTATCACATTGGTCAGCTTATTGGTGTGGCACTACACGCCATCTTAGCAGGATGTGACAGTGTGCCAGGTGTTTGTCTGCCCTCCAGACATGTGAAGCAGAGTGAGAGCTCATTTCTCTCTAGCAAACCAGCAGCATTCTCTTGAGGAGAATGACTAGGGCACTAATCACCTCTTAATAATGACAGACAAATTTGTGGCCACGAGCAGCCCAAATCATCACCAGGTGCTAGCACTATTTTTTTTTTTTTACCTTGGAATGTTCTGAAGCAGCCCCATTTCCCAGTAACACATCACAAGTCTGTCTGGCTGACACATGCTGAACAGGTCTTTGACAAAAGCTTGTCTAGAACTGAATTCCGCCCAAGTATTTTCCACTCTGACTGGAAGCCACAAGATATTTTAACACATCTTTACTTGACACACATGCCCAGCTCTTCTGGAAAGAACACAGTTATCCACATGCTTGGGTAACCACTGAACTAACATGCTCCACAGAAGCCTGCTAGGTCAAGCCTAGAGTGCTGCAGGACGTGTGTGAGGTTGGCTCACATATCCTGGAAAAAGGTGAAGCACATAGATTTCAGTGCCACAGTAAGGAAATAACTGCAGTAAAAGAAAGGCATGGGTTAGGTAGTGCTGAAAGAGTGTTTCTCTGTGCTGTCTGCAACTGATACTTGATATAGACACGGGGAAATGGCTCTCAGTCCAGTTCTCTGGAGACTCCTAAAGACCTCAGGGCAATTCTGATTGGAACACTCTGCTAAGAGGCCTGGAAGACAAGCCAGAAATCATAAATCACCCTTAAATTGTCAGGGTCAGTGGCAAAGTAGTAGCACAGAGAAGTAATTTTATTTTCTTTGCTTCAAACCTCATTAGCACAAGTATTTACAATGCATAGGTTAAGCCCCTCTTAATACTCCCCAGGAGACTCCTGTATTTCTGAGTCACTGATAATCTAGAGAAACCATACAAGAAACAAAGTACCTATAAACAGATGCAGACTTTGATTTGAAAGGCTGTAAGATAAAACCAACATTGACACACCCTTAATTCTCTCCTACAAAACCCTTGTTTCTTTTACCTGCCAGGCTTTTCCTGCAGTATTCACTGTTGATGACAATAATCTATTAAAATATTCTCAGCTCGATTTTCTACAGGTAGGAGTGCTCTCTAGTAGAAGGGCAGTTCATACCCTGGCATATGCCAGTGTTTGGTGTGACAGATATTTAAACACACTTCAGCACTAGCAACTTGCCTTCTTCAGAAAAGCAATCTGCTGCTTAATTGATCAGGCAGTAGATAAAACAGCAGAACCTTCTGACTTGCTAGTTAATCCCCAGGTGAACAACTTTCTTCCTCCTGTTCCTTCATGCTATAGCCCCAAAGGCATGTTTAGGTCACCTGTGACTGCCTCCCTGCTCTTCCTTTGAGGTGACTTACCTTGGGTTCAGCATGAATTAGCCCAGGACTGTAATTTCACAAAACGTGAACAATCATAACTTTACTCCTTACTCACTCTCCCAAAGATCACTTGATTGAATTAAACCTTGATTTGTTGCAGCACCCTTTTCCCCCAGGCTGGGAGGTTGTGCTGGCATTGCTATACTTTCTCTGCTTGGAAGGAACAGAGATCCTGCAGGCTTCCCTCTAGCCATGGGTCACAGAGCAGGACCCAAACCCCGCTCCTGAACAACAGCTTCCATGGATTCCCCAAGATAGCAGCAGGGTAAACAGTCTAGGTGGTCACAGATGTGAAAGCCAGTGTAGTTTCTGAGCAGTTGTAGGGGAAGGGGAGTAACACAGACAGGCAAATTAAACCCCTTCCTTAGGTAAAAAGGCTTTCCGAACACTCGATGAATCTCAAAAAGTCATCTACACGTAAGATCCATGATTGAACAAAGCTGAGAAACCAACACTCAACAAAAACTAAGCCCAAGTGCCCCTTACTCAGAGATGCCTGCTCTAAATTAGGCAGCATTTAGTAAGAATCTTAAATTAAGTGGGAATATAAAGGTTCACATGGGAAGGCTGCACAAGGCATCATCTACCCATAACACAAGAGATCCAAACACTGAAGTGTTGCTGAAGTGATCATCAATCCTGGATCACAGAACTGTTATTTTTTGCCAAAATGGAAAATCCAGACCTGAGGTCAAATTTCATTAAATCTCCTTCTGGTTCAATCACAATAAAAAAAATCAACCTACAGCAATAGTAACCCTCTGTTCTGAACTCATTTTGTCTCCCTTCCAAACTGCAGCTCTCTATTAGAAATTTGTTACATTAACAGCTATAGTGGGGAAGAGCAAGTTGCTCTATTAATATGTAAGTGATGACCATTCATTTTTAAGTTGTCCTTAAAAAAAGTTAAGTGCAGGGCCACACATGTACCACTGAAAGTATCAGCTTGGTTAAGCACAACTTAAACTTAGTGCAATACTTTCCAACAGAGTCTAAAAATAGGAACACCAAGATTTTGTGGAAATACAGGAGGAGAGGCTAACACAGTATTTCAGGAAATAAGACACTGCCATTTGACGTAATCCTGAAAGGCAGAAATACAGCTGCAGTGATTCATCTCCCTACAGAAAGCAAAGTTGGGACTATAAGGAAAGACTCAGCCTCATGACATGGGGTTGCATGTGACAATGTCCATGCTGTGGAGCTGGTGCCCACTTTCTCGTGGAAGATGCTCAGCATTAACCTACCTGGAAAAAGGGAATTTCTTCCAATAAAGTGTGACTGCAGCTCTCACTTTGCTAGGACTGAGCTCCAGGTGGGGACTGCAGAATGAAGCAAAAAAAACCAAAACAAAACAAAAAAACCAAAACAAAACAAAAAAAAAACTACCCAGAAGGAAAAGCAAACAAAACTACCAGAGGGGTGAGGGGTATGGGGTGAAGAGTGCCAGCTTCAAGAAAGCCTAGGAATAAAGACAGGCATGCCTCTGCCTAAAACTTCTGCATGTACATGGCCCAGTACACCTTCTGCAGCCATGCTCATTTCCTCTGGGATATACTCCTCAAGGTTTGTTATCCCATCTGGTGTGAACAGTAAGTGCAGAAAAGCAGCAGAGAGATTCACTGGCAGCACATCTGATGGAGCAAAGCCCACCACCACCCAATCCTTAAAAAGTTCTTTTCCGGGGCACTTGCTGGGAATTGTCACAAAAATTTGCAAATTTCCTTGTTTCATACCTTCACACCAAGGCCACTTCATTGGTTACAGTTTACAGTGGAGATTGTGTTTTAGTCAGGGGTTAGCAACTTCCAAACTTCCTGACATACACCTATGTCAAATTCCTGTCTTCTAGCCAAGCAGCGATATGGAACAAGGTGAATTCAGGCAGACACAAGACTTCCTGAATTTTCAGCAATGTTTTCAGGTTACTCTGTTTGCCCCTGTCAGAAAGACTTGGATTCCCAACTAGTACTTGGATTACTTTGCCTAAAAAATATGCAGGTACTGAGGCTGCACTACTTTCAACACCTGATGCATCAAACAGGTATCAAGGCACATATACAAGAACCACTTCCATAATTCTCTGTAGGACACAGAGAAATATGTGTTCTTAGACAGCTGAAGACCTATTTTATCACTGAGTGCCAGGCCATTCCTTTTGTGCGTGCTCTGTACCCTGCACAGTCTGTTCTCCAGAGGGTCTATACTTATGCTCTTTCCTTCCAGAAGCTCTTTTGGACAAATTTACTTCTCTGTTCATCACAGGTAAAACAGAAGAAAAACGGCCTTTTCTCACTTGACAAATGTAATCATGGATGGAGATGTGTGGATCCTAGAATTCACTATAACCAGGGTGGACTGCTCCTCCTGGGTCACATGCTAGGAAGGCAGACACATAAAATTTTCACAGTTCTGACTTTTTACCCAAGCAGCTCAAAATCCACTAAGAATTGGCAGCATCCTCAACATGTCACAGATATTTAATAAACTTTTCTTTGGATTTAGATCTCCATCTGTCCAGTAAACACAGACAGGTCTGACTAAGATTTCACTGAGGTCCAAAAAGAAAGTGTGGGCTCAGAGTAGAGCTAATTAAGCAGCAAAGCTGATGGGGTCTTGACAGAAATTGAATGTTGCCCATGTTTTTCAAAGTTTTTCAAAGAGCTGGCTATAAGTCTAGGTAGATAAGGCTTAAAAACATTGTGATGTTTCATGCCAGATTTAAATGTGTGCTTTCCTTCTGCACATACACATGGCTCCAAGCATGGTTAACGACTAATTACTTCACTCATGTTGGGAAAATTATGACAAAATTAACAAACAGCTGGGGGAGAAGACGTAGTGCAAAGTTATTATAGCCTGCGAAGAAAAGCAGTTTTCAAAGGAGGTAGCATGGTTCAGGCGTTAAATGGTCAGCAAAAAAGAAAACACAAAAAGCAGGTGAAAATGTGTTCATCAGGCTCTGACAAAGGAGTAAAAAACACTTGCCAATCCTCGCTTTTTCCAGGCCTGGACTAAAGAACAAAGAAGTCCAAACCATTGCAAACACACAGATAACCCGTTCCTTTCTTAATCCAAATCTCAGGCTTTGCCTAAGATAATTTTGGGGCTTTGTACACTTTTCTGGTGTAGTGATTTTTGTAATAGTAAAAAAACTGATTTAATCAACAGATCAGTGCAAAGGTGATGCACAGGCTAGAGAGTTTGGCATCTCAACCAACCTGGGGAGCATATCTCCATTACAAGTCACTTTATCAGCATAATCCAAGTATTTTCCTACAATTCTCATCAAACAAAAACCATCTTTGGTCTGAACAACCTCAGACTGCTGCCTCTGGGCAGAATAAAACTTTCAGGAGAGCCTTCATCCTTACTCTCTTGATAAGGTTAGGCTCTTGCATAACCTTATCATATTTGTAGCAATCACAGACTCCGAGGCAAGACACAAAGCGAGACAAGGTATCACTAATGCTTTCATTGTAACAGCTTCTTTGACCGTAATTTACACGGAAAGTTAAGGCATGAGGAAAGTATTTCTGGTATGGAACACGGAAGCATGAAGGTCTCAAATTTTGTTAACATTAAAGCATGCCATTGCAGTTGTAAGAATATAGTTACATATCCTTACTAACTACTAGTGCACAGATTCACTTCTTTGGCTCAAATGTGCCTGGTGCTGGAACACCAGTGGCCTCTGGCTCGGGAACAGTGAGTCTCCTGGTCGGCAGTACCCGGCCAGCAGCTCCGGCCTCCTCTCCCCCACTCCGGCTTCCCCCGCCCGAATCCCGGTTCCTCCTCCCCTGGCTCACGTTCCCCGCCCGGATCCCGGTTCTCTGCCCGGCTCCCCTTTGCCCCATAATTCCCGTTTCCCGCCGCCGTCGTCCTGGTTCCCAGCTCCCCCAGGCTCTCCCTAGGTCCCCGTTTCCACCCTCACGCGGAGCTCCCAGTTCCTTTCGCCCCCGCCTCCCGTTCCTCGGTCCCCTCCTCAGCTCCCTTTGCTCCCCGCTTCCCGGTTCCTGTGTCTCTGAGCCCTCACACCCTCAATCCTCCATTTCCCGTTCCGTCCCGTTGCCTCCCGATTCCCGTTTCCCGCCGGCTCCAGTTCTCTCCAGCGCCCACTTTCCACCCAGTTCCCGGGCCTAACCCTTTCCCCGCTCCCGGTTCCCGTTCCCTTTCCCCGTTCCCGTTTCCGGTTCCCTTTCCCCGTTCCCGTTCCCGTTCCCTGTTCCCTTTCCCCGTTCCCGCTCCCCCACACACAGGGCTCACCGAGCCACTTCCGGGGTTGCGCGCGGACGCCGCGGCTCCGGGGCCTCCCTGCAAGGGGCAGGGGGCGCCGGGCGGCCGGCAGGGGGCGCTGTGCGCCTGCGAACGCGTCCGGCGTTCCCTCATTCCCTGCTCCGGCTTTGATGGACACGCCCTGTCCCCAGTGTGTCCCCAGCCCTCGGGATGGACACCCAGGCGTTCCCAGCGTGTCCCCAGCCCTCGGGATGGATAGCCAGGCGTTCCTGGTCCGGGAACGGACATGCCGGCGTTCCCGATCCTCGGGATGGGCGCGCCGGTGTTTGCAGCCCTCAGGGTATTTTTTGCTCTACCATCAGCATGTGCTCAGCCAGAGGTGAGAGCCATGCTCAACACGGCGCTGGCTCCTTGGGCATCACCTCTGCGAGCTGGGCAGAGGAATTGATACTGCCGTGAGATACAAGGTTAGCCACAAAACTTGGGTGGGAGAAGTATTCTGAAAGCAGCTTCTACTCAGGGACTGGCTGTAGTGGAAACTATTGGCATTCTCAGTAGAATATGCAAAATTTAATAGCAGGGATAAAAAGACAAGGTGGTGGATGAAACCGTTCATGAAAATAAGTGCATTTATTTTAATTTTTGCCCTTCTCAGCTTGTTTTCTTTCATCAGCTTCCAAATGCGGATATTGCTTGGTACCTCTGACATCAGCATGTTTCAGGTATCTCTCTGAGTTTCTTCAGCTGAGTTAATCTCCACATTCTTTTCCTGAGTTACCCATCTGATGTCTTCAGAGTATTTTGGACGAATCGTGCTCATAGCTGAGAAAAGTAAGGATTTCAGAATTGAATTGAAAAACACATTCTGAAGAAAGGAGCTTCCAGACGCTATGAGCCACTCTCGGGAAGTCTGGTAGCCATAGGACAAACCATAGAGCACAATGAAGAAGGATGAGAGCACAGTTATGCTCAGAACCAGTCCCCAGGCCACAAGGACACACCACCAGCACAGCAAGGGCTCATTGTCCGGGATCTTGAGAAGCTGCCTGATGGTAGTGCTTAGTCTCTTTCCTTTGGAAAAGACGCCCCCATATATTAAATTGGAAATTGACTTCTGGGACCTTCTACCCATCTGAGGGGAATCCACAGTTATTGTCTCCTCCTCTGTTTCAATTACATCTGCATCTTTTTCAGATATTATGCAATTATTCCAGTACCTAGAATCTACCTTTGGGTACATCTTAGTCACAACAGGAGGAGGATCCTTCTGGGAATACTTAAATAAGGCAATTATTAACATTTCCATGGGAATGGTAAGCAAAGCACATTCAATTCCTACTGTTATTGATCTCAAATACCTCAGGTATATTGGAGCTTCGTCATCCTTTTCAGCATTAAAGAACATAATGTTAACAAGCAAGGTGAATAATAATACTGCTAAAAACGTTGACAACCTTTGGAACCTGGTGAAAGCCCCAGCGATAACAGGAGCAAAAATTGAGAGCCATAGATGGTACTCTGTCAGTCTCCTGTTAAAATCTATAAGAAAATAGTCGAATTTGGGTAGAGGTGTCTGGGGGTCTGTGACAGAAAATTTCCAGTCTTGTGAGGCATCATTATTGTCAAGGAAAAGCCATTTTCTGCACAGAAAGAACCAGGCCTTCCTGGTGGACATGTCCTCAACTTCAGCTCTGCTTAAGAACCAGGTTGGAGATTTGCCATCATTATTGAGCCTGACCTTGAAGGAACGAATATCTCCCAGTTTTCTCGTAGTAGTTATCAGAAAGCAATCAATGCTTCCCCGTTGGAAAGCTGGAGAAGGCTGGTGCCATAAACAACGGAATTTACTCCTGCCGTACTGGCCGATGAGCTGCAGAAAGATCTCTACTTCCGTCCCAGCATTCCAGCGACTGCCTGTGTACAAAGTGACCAAAAAGCTCCCTTCATCAGAGTCCTCGTTGTCTGGCAGAACAATAATATACTTGATCTCCTTCTCAACCCTGTCTCTTCTTATAGCCCAGCAGCACAAAAGCAAGTAGATGACAAAAATAAAGAGCACTGTTATGAGGGTCAGTGGGTTTTTAGGTATGTCTGCTAACAAGTTTCTCCCCAGATCTACTGTGTTGGGAAGAACTACTACTTTGGCTGCCAGGAACCTGATACTGGGTGCCAGAAGGGCTGACTGACTCCTGCGACTCGGCATGGAGACACAGATACAGTGTACCTTCTCCCAGTTGGTCAAGGGACCAATCACACATGTGTCTTCACTCCACTCACTTCCAATCCCATTCAGAAATAGGCACTTGTCATTAAAAATGTATATGCTCACCACTTTCTCGTTCGGGTACCTTAAGATATAGTGTGTCTCCAAGACAACAGAGATGTTCTGAGTGTCTACGCCACTTTTCTCTGCTATGATTGTCAGCAGGGACTTTGGGAGACAGACTACATAGGGACCTGTAACGCTACAGTCAGCAGTGATTGTCTTATTTCCACTTGCAACTGTTGGCATGTTGTGAAAAGCAGAAAATGAGGCCACGGGCTGAGCGTGAGTAAGATTGGTACCTGTAAATATCAGCACCTTGAAAGTAACTTTTAATTTTGTCCTGATCTGGAAGTAAATGCTCGTGGTAGTTCTATTGATCTCAAAACTAAACCCTCCAGTTGTGTAAGCTTCTGTTTTATCAGGCCCCATTACTAAATAAAAAGTTGCAACTCCACCTTTCCTGGCAAGAAAAATGTCTGCTCTTTCAGGCATGATTGGAACTAGATCCCCATTAAGCTTAGTCTCTGCTATTTTAAACCCCATGACCATTGATATAATATCTGATGTGTAACTTAACCATGGGAAGGGGCTCTCATCAAATTCAAAAACGGCACTGGAAAACACAGTATCCGGGGTCGCTCCTGAACCATCTCCTTTTGTCAGTAATGGATAAAAACAATTGTGGCAAGTGTCTGTGGCCGGCATATAATTTGTCAAGTTCCAGGCTTCATTTTTCTTCAGAGTGATATTCCAGTGTCCTGTTTCTATTAGAGTTTCTATTTCTTCAGGGACTTTTCCCAAGAAAACTATATCTGTTACACCTTCCATGATGGAGAAAACATGTTGAATTGCATTTGCACTGACATTCTTGAGATACAGAAGATCAGCTCTCAGGACATTGGACAAGCATCTTAGTATTCCACTGGTCTGAATTTCTGCTTCCTCAGACCAATGGATCTGGCTCCTCTGTCTCTTCAGAATTCCTGTTACTTCTGTCAGTTTCCCAATAGCAAGGTCTTGTGACCTAACATTCATTTTCTCAACTGCCCCTGTGACTTCAGAAAGAACAGACACTACTTGGTTGACTTCCACGATGCTATTTACTGAAATATTTAAGGCTGTTTTAACCACAGTTTCCCGAAGCTGAGCCTGAGGGAGCTGGACCATTGGTGTGTTTTTAATATAGTTTAAGAGTGAAGCTGCAAGATAAGCCAAATAACCAGCTCTAAGACGATCCCCAGTCTGCTGAGCAGAGGTTGACACGCTTAAAAGGCTTGCTGAAGCCAGCAGCCCATGAAACACAGCTGAAAGGGACTGAGTTTTAAGTGGGCTCCTCACATAGGCACGTAAACTCACCTGGGTAAATGCCCCGAAGGAATCACGGACTTGAACATAAACAGTCAAACTGTACCAATGAGAAGGCACTCCAACTGGGAGAAAAGATGGAGGAGTTTTAGGCTCAGAACCAAAGTACAGAATTGTACCAAACGTGTTTTCCACCACAGAAGTTACTGTGGTAGTTTGGGGTATGTCGGAAGCTACTATCACTTTATATGTCAGAGGTAAATGGCTGTCAGAAAATCCTCTACACTTAACAACAAATTTTGTCAGAAAGGCAAACCCGTAGCGGGGTCTGATGTTACACCTGCCGCCCTGAGGTGGAGTATTTACCGAAAAGGGTATTCTGGAGGATGAGGACCTACCATCCCAGGTAGTTACGCTTAAGTGAAGTACATAGGATTGATATGCAGGTTTCATGAAAGTCAGAGCATGTATAGACATGTAAGCCCCAGACCTCCCCGTTGATGTTTTGGAAGCCCAATCAAAATTAATTTCTTTAGAGGTGTCTGAAAAAAGGGACCAGTAATATAGTGGCTTGTTGCTCGGTTTACAGTTTGAGCATTTTCCAGATAGGGAAAATCTCTCTGTTGGAATTAAACTGCTACCACAATTTTCAAGGCATTTCACGTCCAGAATGAGTGGAGGGCCAGGATCTACCTCTACAACTTGATCAGCATAAGCCTTCCTTATGCCCTTTTGGATCACCAGGCGAAAGTAGTATAAGGTGCTTCCTGGGAGGGATTCTGGTGGTATTGTTTGAATGGGACCTGAGGGTGTTATCCATCTCAGATCCTTCTGGAATGGATGGCATCTGTTTTTCTTCTTGAATTTCATGGTTTTATAGTCTGCTGATTCTTTAGTGCAGTACCAAGTAAATGTCAGTGATCCTTCCTGTGAATCAGGATCAGAGGATCCAGAGCCATCAAGAGTCCATCTCTCAGAAAAACCCACTGTGCGGACTGAGCCTCCTGAGATATTTACCGATAGATCAGCTCTCTCAATCTGAACATAAATCATATCATGGGCCTTGAGGACTATTGAGGTCCTAATTGGGACTACCTCAGCGGTGAAATAAAACAGATACAACCCGTAATCTAAAGTATTAGCGGGAATAGTTAAATGTATCATTTTGATGCCAAACATTCTAGAAGTGTTTACAGGCTTTGACCAGTCCGGCTCAGTTTTTGTGTCCTTAGCGGGATAGACTTGCCATAAAGGCCTGATAGATATGCCAATGTGGCAGTCTACATTCAACTTGACAAAGAGGAAAAATTCTGATGCCCTTTTCTTGTACAAGATAATGGATCTGGGATTAGGTCTCTGAATCCAACACCTCATTATCCTACATTCTTTTTTCTCACAAACCACTGGTGCTTCTATGGTTTTTGCAGTATGGTTGTTGACCCTGACACTTAAAAGAGCCGGTGTAGGTGCACTGCTGGTGCAGTTCACTTTTGCCACAAAACCCGTGTATTTCTCTGCATCAAAGGGTAAAGCCGAGCGACGGACAAAACGTGTGGCATTTTTGACGTGGTCGTTGTATGTGTATGTGCTACTTTGAACTATGTGGTCTTTTTTTGTGCCAAAAAGCTGCAGATAGAAGGTCCACTCGCACTGTAGCATTGGATGTTGTGCAGGGATAAACCACACGAAATAACTAAAGTTCTGCAGAAAAGAAGGACGGCCACTGCTGAAAACATGGACGTCAAGGTCTCTTTCTGCCAGTGACCTAATCAAAGCCCTCTTCTGATTCATATAAAGGTCCATTTTGAACTTGTACCACTGTAAGGCCAGAAACTCTATGGTGAGTAAGTAGGAGAGCTCCTTGTATTGGTAGAACACAGTGTGTGTGTTAGGGAGATCTGTGGAAAAAGTGCTGTTGTTGTCTTTAGATGTGTAAAATGTTCCCTGGTTGTACCTGACAATGTAAGTGCTGCTGTTGGTCTTCCCTGGACAAAGGTTGACATGTATGGGAGTGTCTTTGCCAGCAGTTAAGCTCAGGGTACCATTGAGCAGGTGCAGTTCCCCCATCAATTCCTTAAACCTCTTTCCATCAACATGGAAGTAAACGCTGGCCACCACTATCTCATCCAGGCTCTGAGGTGTAGAAATGGCACAGAAGTTGCTTGACAGTGTAAATGAACTGTAGGAGCAGAGCCAACCTCCTATAGCCTGTGTGTCCACCAGTCTGTAGGCAAGTGTACTCAGGGTAAGGGGCTGAAGCCACCAGGATAAGCTGAGGGGCTGCTGAGCAACACTAAGGAGCTTGGAGCTGATACTGAGGACATGCACCAAGTCAGGCTCCACCTTGAGAGAGAGGTTGAGGCTTATGTGAGGCATCTGCTCAATACTGACCAAAGCAACGTGGATTCCGGGGTGCCAGTAGCGTACAGTCAAGCGGTAGCTGTAGTAGGTGGCACAGGTCTGTTGCAACTCAACTGTTGGATAGACAGCAGGTGATGTTGTGTCCTGGTGCTCACTGCTGGGAAGGAGAAAGGTCGAGGGGTCACCTCCCCGGCTGCTGAAGCGGTACTGCCAGCCAGTACTCTTGAGGCGTGCACACCAGCCCAGCTCCACCGGCTGCCACACTTGGATAACGCGTGTCTGCGGCCAAAGCACGAATAGTCGCATATCCTGCTCCGCGATCTGGACGCTCACGTTGTGGTGAAAGCACTCGGGTGCAGCGCAGGAGGCAGATGAGCACTGCACTGTAAGAAGTCTGGAGGCCCCGGGTGAGGGAGCTTCTCCTGTCTGCAGTACCACCTGGCCTGACCAGCGCGAGATGTTCCTCAGAGAGGCCGAGTTCAGGTACCAGAGGCAGCAAGGGGGGGGTGGTAGCTGCCCCTTCTCCCCCTGTACCTCCAGCCCTGCTTCTGGGGCGGGCTGGTAATGCAGGGTCACGGTGCTGCTCCACAGGCACGACACCCTGTGCTCGTTGTCCTGCCGCTGCAAGACTTGGCCGTGAGGGCCCGGGCAGCTGACCCGCAGGGGTGACGGCTGGAGACGGGTAGGGGACGCCGCCGAGCGCCGGCGGCAGCAGGCGAGCAGCTGCAGAAGGAGGAGGAGGAGCGCGGCCATCGCGGCCAGAGGGGACGGAGCGGAGGACGCGCGGTCTGCCGGGGGCTGCTCGTTGGGGTGGCCCAACGGCTGCGGCAGCAGCCCGAGGGCACCGGAGCCTCCTCCGGAGGGCAGCTGGTGAGAACACTATTTAACCTCGGACACCGCGAACCGGAGGTCGGGCCGGAAGAAGGAACAAAGATTTGGGAGCCGATAATCGCCACCGAGCTCCTGCGGGCGTCCTTCAGCGGCGGCGCGGGAGCTCCGCGCGTACCCGGCACGCACCGCCAGCCGCTCGCGCCGGTGGCGGCCCCGTCCCCGCTCGCGTTGGAGCGGCGCAGCGGCGAGATTACAGTGGGACCATGGCTGCGCTGAGGGACTGCAAGGTGAGGGCAGGCCTGAAGGGCTGCGAGCGGCTGGCAGCGTGACGGGCGAGCGGGGCTGAGGGGCTGTGGGGGGACGGCAGGATGAGGGGCTGCAACGTGAGGGCAGGGCTGCGGGGGACGGCATCGCTGAGGCGCCGAGCCAGCGTCGTTCGGTCGTGCCCGTGCCCTGCGCCCAGGGGCGGCGGAGGGCCTCCGTGGGGGTCCCGGGGCAGCCGGCGGGCTTCGGGCTGTGGTGGGCGGGGGGCTGAGCCGGGCTCGTGTGGCTGGAGCTCAGCCTCATACACTCGGTGGGTTTCGGAGGAGGGGAGCTGCTGTTGGGATCTGGAAAAAGGGAAGGGTCGCTGCACCCATCTCTTCTACTGGGGAAGCAGACCCGTGTCTGAGCATCTCTGGGACTTGTTCCCAGCGTAGGGGTCCCACGGCACCCACCTGCCCTTTCCGTGGGCCTCAGAAGTGGGCCAGGCCTTCGAGTAACTCTAAATCAGCCTCGGGTCAAAGGGTGCAAACTACAGGAGCTGCTTACTGATTAAGTAATTTGCATGCTCTCTTTCTGATAAACTCCTTTTATGGTTGTGTTTTGGTTAATTAGGGCAGTGGCAGGCTAAAACAAAGTCTTGAAGATTGCGTGAGGCAGGTGCATGATTGACAGCTTTGGGAATCTGTCACCCAAGGAATTCAAGAGGTGCCAACTGCAGCCCACAGAGAGCACAATTCTCAGAGCCAACTAAGATTCTAGCAGAGGAAAAAATACAAATAAACAGTCACCAAATCTCATGACTGAACTCTGATCTTAGAGCAGGGGAAAGGGCTAGGCTTTGGTCTCACCAAGAAGCAGTGAGAAGAGCAAAGGCCATGACTCTAATACAAGAGGCAAGACTCTCTCTTGGAGTTAGACAGAGGGCTGTGGGAGATCAGTATAAGAGACCCCAAAGGCAGCATCTGTGGGAAGGGGAACTGATGAGCCTTACAAACTCTTGAGGCTGATTTTTGCCCACTCACACTCCCTCCTGGATTTCTTCAGTCACAGTCTGATATCTCACTAGAGAGAAGCCCGAGGACCTGAGTAGTCTGGCCAGGACCCCTTATGTATGTCCTAGAGGACAAGGGTTGCTGCCTTTTCTGTGGTCCCAGTAGTTCTTCAGTTCTCAGTTGGAAATGACAGATTAGGTTTAGAGCACTTCTTTTACATTTCTTAGGAGCCAGCAGCTGCTGGCTGTGGGGTGGTTCCTCCCTGTAGCCCATTGTCCTGATGTGCTAGTAGTGGCACAGAGTAGTGCCAGAGTAGTGGCATCCCTGATGTGACACAGTCTTGCTGCCATTCTCCTGTTGCCAGAGGTGGAGTTTTCCAGTGACGAGTGAGTCAGGTAGCCATAGCAGGACAGAGGCTTTTCAGAGTGGCTGGAAATAGCACGTACCTCAGCTAGATCAGCAGTGGCCTTAGAGCTGGATGCAGGTGCATTTTCCACTAACCCTTGTTCTGCTGGTGTGTTCTGGTGCTCACACACAGACTTTTCCATTCTTGTGAATCAGCATCAAGTCCCCTCAGAATGGGACATCATTTTCTGCTTGGCAAGCACCTCAAGCTGTTGTGTAAAACGGTGAAACAGGCAGTGATACAGAGACCTGCTCCAAATGAAGCTTGTTTTTGATGACTGATGCTGAGGGTGGCTCCTGGCCTACTTTGCAGGGCACCATGGAAAATAGCCAGTAAGTAGCAAGCCTAACCTTGCTACCTGCTTGGCTTTTCTCTTTATTCTTTTTCTGGATGATAATTGACATAGAGAATAAAAATTTTCAGCTCCCCTGAGGTTGCTGAATAGAACTTAAAGACTAACTGGCAAAAAAAGATAAAGGGGTTTAAAGATATGCACACAGGATTATAGACATGGCTGGAGCCAGTGGAGAAGAAGGACTACAGTGTTTTTTTGGCAAGTTATGTAACACAGAAACAACAGCACATGTCCAAAGAAAATGTTAAAGGAAAGGTCGCCTTTAATATTGAAGCATTCAGTGAATACAACCACCAGAGACCCCTTTTTATTACTCTCCAGGACCATAAAAGAACTTCCAATAGGAGGAAGATGCATGCAAATTCATTCTAGGAATTAGTTCTGAGTATTAGATAAGAAGCACATATTAATGAATATGTATGATTGTGATAGATAAAGACCTTGTTGCAAAATCTCACCACACCCACAGAACAAAGAGAGTGTGTCCTGTGCAGATAACCAATGCCTGCTTCCTAGTGCTTCAAATTGTGTTAGGAAGTTTATTCTCTCCAATTTCAGTATCATGGATATAGCATGAATTGTAAAGAAAATGTGTAATTTTAGATTCAGGTCTAGTCTTTCAGGCATGTAATTTGAAGACTCAATTGCTTTAGCTGTTGGAATGTGAGCTTTAATCCAATCACAGTGGGAAAGCTTTAGGATATATTAACCAAGTTGTCTTTGCCTGGTTACTTAAACAATTTGACAGATTATTATAGCTAGGAAGTGCTTTAAAATGTAAAATGAGAAGAGCTGAAGAATTCAGCTCTTCAGGATCAGGAAGGACTCAGCAGCATCAGGAAGGACTAAGCCCCCATTAGGAGAAGTCTGAATTAGCTTGCCTCAGGTCTGTTTTTATCATAGTTGTCTATCCTTCATGTTCTGTGTACTGCATTAAAGTAATGCTGAAGTGATTGGAGCAGCTTCTCAAATGAACTCTGCTCATTTGCCAGCAGCCAGCCAGGAGATGTTGTGCCTCAGTCATGTTATATTGCTAGAAACTATGGCAGCCCAATTCTGTTTTGCTTTTTAGCTTTATCCATTTCCCATGTTCTTATTGTTGTCAGGCTTGTGTATAAATCTGTGATCCAAATTTTCAGTTGGTTAAACTCCAGAGACTTACTGGATTTGCTCTGCCAGGCTGTTTGGTCTGCAAGTTGATTCAGAAGAACATATTGTTTGAAGAAGATTACAGATTTATAGATTATACGAAAATAGGGTTTTATTTTACCATGTCTCTACTTCACACGAGGTGTGCCTGTAGCAGAAGAACTCACCAGCAGCTCTCATGAATTCAAAATGTTGCTGTCATTATGAGCTGGGCAACCCATCAAGATCTTCTGGTACACTTGGTAATTGTTGGCTTCTTTAGTCTCACTACTAGCTCTAACTAATTGAGTCTTAATGTAACTGCAACTGAACAGGTTTGTTTGTGCCTCACACTGTACTTCCAGCTTTTCTTTATAAAAGTGCACAGCTGATGAAAATATCAGGACAGCATCAATTTGAACATCTGTCAGTGTAGCCTGGAAGATGAGGGTGTAAAAGGAGCACGTTTGTGTTTGTTTTTTGTACAGGCCTGGCAGGATGCTGGACTTGTCCTGTCCACGACCAGCAATGAAGCCTGTAAGCTCTTTGATGCTGTGCTGACACAGGTATGACCGAAAAGCGCAAGAAAATGTGATTTGAGGGGACTTGTGCATGGAACACTCTTTACTGTAGCTGATATTTAAATTTCTTATCAGCTGAGAGAGCCTCAAAATCAGGCTACTACAGGAGTTCAGCCTTTAGCTGGCAGCAGGAAACCCTTTCAGCAGAGGGCTGTACCAGATGCCGCAGCCGTGGTGAAAACCTCAGCCAATGTGCTCATTCAACAAATCAGCCAGTTGACAAAAACCCTGTAGAAATCCAGGGCAATTGGTTCTGCTGGTGATTGAATTATATTAAAGCCCAGTTTTTCTGTTTTTCTACTACACTAAACCTTCCCAAATGCAACATTTGTCTTTTAGTCATTTGCCTTGCTTTTGAATTGTAAGTGTCTGTGAGAACAAAAAGAAAAAATCCTCCTTATCATAGAGGATTTCTCAACCCTCTTTTGTTCTGTCTCTCTTACAGTATGCAACTTGGACCAATAATGAGAGCCTTGGAGGTATTGATGGATGTCTCTCCAAGCTAAAAGCAGCAGATCCAAACTTTAGTGAGTATAACCTCTGATTCTGAGCATGGAAAGTGCTGGGTTAATGCCTGTTGTCTTGGTCTTTAACTGACCTTGTTTTTGCAAGGGCAAGGTGATAATTTATAGAATTCTGTAAAACATCCTCAAAATGTAGAGCAGGCAGAACTCTTTTGTGTGGTGTTTTTTTTCTTTTAATTTCACATAATATTTGAGTAGCTGTCATGAAAACCTTCTGAGAACTTTAGGCTTGGGAGACTTCCTGGACCCCTGTGTCCACAAGTCAGTTTTATTGAAAATTCTGAGCTCCTCTAGTGTTTTGTGGAGCTGAAGGCTCTGCTGTGAGCTCAGGTGGTGCTGTGCTGTTTCCTGCAGTGATGGGACATGTCATTGCCAATGGCTTAGAGCTGATTGGCACTGGAAGGACCGTGAGGCTCGACAAGGAGCTCGACAGCGCCGTGAGAGCCATGGTGGCACTTTCCAAGTCACAGCCACTGACAGAGCGGGAGAGGCTTCATGTGTCAGCATTGGACGTGTTTGCCAGGGGGTGAGTCCTGTCACCCTGCTCAAGGGACTGTGAAGAGTTCCTTTGGCTACTGCAGGCAGAAGTGAAGGCTGGCAGTAGTGGTGTGTTATGTTAGCTGACATCTAGCAAAGGATCAGGGTGAGATGTCACAGATTGTCCCTGAATATCTCTCTCCACCCTAAGTGCCATGTCTAGCTGGTGAGCAGCACTGTAGGAAGTAAAGTGCTCTATTGCCACCACTTCCTAGCACTAAGCACTCCAAGTTTAAAATGTGCCACAGATCCATCTGTGTGGTTTAGAACTAGGAAATGAAGTATTTGACTACAGTAGGGTCCAGACTCAGATGCACAGAAGGAAAGTAACAGACTTCTTTCTCTTGTCTCCCTGTGTCAAAACCTATTTCCCCTTTAAAACAGGGAGATAAGAGTGTCACACGTGCTGTAGAGGCTCACTGCTTCATTCCATATGATAAATCTGTATGAACTGCAGAACATATGGGCTGATGATTCACTTTCATTATTTGTTTGCCAAACAAATGGGCAAGTGTGGGTTTGCCTCATATCTCAGCAAAGGAAATGAGGGAGCTGCTGAAGCCCTGCCACTGGGTTTGATTCCCACAAAAGGAGAGGGAAAAAAGTTCCATTAATTATGGTGGGTCCCTGTAGGAACTATTCAGCCCTGGAGGAAAATTTTTAGATTTATGACTTAAGCTTGTTTCATTTTCCTTGTGTGTTACAGTGATTTGGTGTAACCCAACATGATTTCTTTCATAAGATTTCTCAGAAGGTGCCAAATGAAGATAATCCCATTATTATCTTAGAAAAGACGAAATAACTCCTTCAAGGAAAACAATAAGTAATTTGGTGTTGAATTTTCTATTTTTCACCGTAGTTTGAGTTCAGGACTAACAGTAGGGGCAGGCATGTGTGCCTTCTTTCGGTGATGGAAATAATTTTTTATTTCTAGCCAACTTCCAAAAGCTTGTGATCTATGGGAGCAGATTCTGCAGAGCCACCCAACTGACCTGCTAGCCCTCAAATTTTCCCATGACACTTATTTCTACCTGGGATATCAACGTCAGATGCGAGACTCTGTTGCCCGTGTTTATCCCTTCTGGACACCTGATGTTCCATTGAGCAGGTGAGTCATGCTTCATTTGGAAATTGCTCTTTACCTGGTGTGCACAGACTACATGGTTTTTAAGTTCAGACTTACAAGTTCAGGATCTTTTGGAAGCAAGACATCTAGACAAAAATCAAGAGTCTGGAAGTTAATCAAACTTGACCACGGATACATCGTATCCAGTATCCCTCTTGACATTGTTGGTGAGGGATTTTTCTTAAGTGAGCTGTGTCTCACTGCTGTCAAATATAGCACATGGTATGTAACACATAGGATAAAATCATGTCCTCAACCAGGACAGTGGCAAAATTTCTTAATTTCTTCCAAAAAAATACTATTCATCTTGATGCATTAAATAAATCAGGTGCACATAACATCCCTATTTTTTTTTTTTTTTATTTTTATGGCTTAATGGGGATGATTTACAACCAGTTTTAAAGGGCCACTTCATGTAAAAGTACCCTCCTGTGGTTTTGTGGGCACTGGGAAAAATGTGGAAGATTGCCTTTGAGATGCTCAGATAGTTTTGGTAACAGCAGTGTCTCACTTCTAGCCTTTTAATTCTGCATCTTGCAACTGTTATGTAGATCAGCAGCTGGTTCTGTGTAGCTGGTGATTCCATCTCATATAGAGATGGAAATGTCCATTCTGATGTGCATCTTTGTCACTGTTTGCTATACTGGTGTCTCAGGGTCACTCATTTCCTCTGAGAATTAGCTTTGTAGTTCTGTATCCTGTGAGCTTGAACCCTTGTTGTAAATTGCTCTGCGAGGACTTTTTTGAGTTAAATGCTCTTTCTAGTGTGATTTTTCAGTCCTGGACTAAACCTTGTTATAAATGGATGATGTGCTCTTTTTCCCCCTTCTGTTAGCTATGTGAAGGGCTACTACTCTTTTGGACTCGTGGAAACAAACCTTTTTGACCGTGCTGAGAAGGTTGCCCATGAGGTAAACTGCCTGCTGTTGGTGCTAAAAGGCTTGAGAATTCTCAGATAGGGTGTTGGTTTCTGCCAGTTGTTAGACAAAGCAGCAAAGAGATACAGCTCAGCATGGAAATGCTTACAGATCTTTGTGAGACTTGCTGATAACTCTTCTCACATCTCTGCTCCACCAAGGCAGTTTCACTGGACTGTATTCCCCTCACTTGCTTATGAGCATTCCCTGTCAGATGGGGTCAGAACACCCCTATAAAATACATATATCAGCCCATCTGCTGCTTCCCACATGTATAATTGGTCTGTTTACTCTTATTCAAGAGGGTTGGATTCTTTCGACATAGTCTGCTCTTGACAATCAGTCCTGTTTGGCTTCCTGCTCCCTTTTTTTCTGAGATCCTTGCTCCTGGATTATTGAACAATTAACTGTAACAATGTTCCTGGGGATCAATATTAGCTAGCCTGTTTCCTTTCTACGAAGATCGTAATTATACTTGACTTTCTCCAGTCCTCAGGATTATCCCTGTCCTCCAGGAGTCTCAGACACAATTAATCTCTAATGGTGTTCTTGGCAAAACTTCTGTTACATCAAATTGCTGAAAGTGACAGTAGAGACTAAACCCTGAAACTTAACCCTTACTAGGTTTATGACTAACTTTGCAACATGTCAAAAGCCTAGTGGGAGTTGTTTGGCCTAGGAAGAGGAATTGGCTGAATACTCAGAGCTGGCCATTTTTTGGAAAAGAAATAGTTATCTCTAAGGCATTATATCATGGAATATGTTGTGCCTGTGCCTGCAGTTCTTTCATTGATGCATGTCTGTGAAATAGATGTCATTTCACAGTCATCATCAAAGCCTGTGTTTTAAAGTGTTTTGCAGCTGTTCATCTCCCTGCAGCAGAAGCTGGGATGTGAAGTCAGCCAAGAAACATTCTCTTCCTTTTCTGTCCAAATCAGACTTCTGGGCTGTGGTTAGTTGGAGTGGTACAAGGATGTACTTAACAGGCAGCAAGTAAAAAGTAGTCTCTTGTTTCTAGATTAAGCAGTGAAAATGTCTGTATTTGCAAGTTTGTAAGGCTCATCATGCTTTCCTGTTTTTCACTCACAGGCTTTGGCTATAAACCAGACAGATGCATGGTCTGCCCATACTATAGCTCATGTAAATGAAATGAAAGCAACGGTGGAGAAAGGCTTAAAATTCATGCAGGAAACTGAAAAGAACTGGAAGGTAAACGTTTTTGTGGCATCTCTGAAGAAGCTATTTTTAGATGTTCCTTAATTCCTGCAACCAAGTTCTTGAGTCCTCTGCCTGCAGTTCCTTCCTATCTGCAGACCTGTTACAATCAATGCAGAGTTAGCATATTAGAGGAAATCCTTCTTTGAGGTGCTGCTACTCTCCATGCAGCTTTAAGCAAGAGGCAGGAAGAAGTGGCATGTTATGAGGGACATGACTGTCCCTATTTGTGATCTGTTGTGTGATTATAAAAGTAGAGTGACCACTGATTCTTTCACAAGCTTTTTACTTAGGCTGATGTATGCACAGTCAGTTGAAGGACCTGGCTAAATCTCCTCATGGGACCTAAGATGAGGTGGAAAATGACACAGTCAAATGAACTGTTTCAAAACACTAAAATACTTGTTTGCTTCTGGATGGGGAGGGGATTTTAAGAGCAAAGAGAAGAGAAATTATGCTCTTACATATTTTCTAGCGTACTAATTACTTTCTAGTGTATCAGTTACATTATATATCCAACATGTTTGAAACCATCTTTCAGAGTATTGAACAGGTTAATTAGTCTGTTATGTGGTCCTTTGCTGTAAATTAAGTTTTATTTTGTGTTGATAGCATTTACCCAGTGATTAAGTCTGTTATATTCAGAGCTGAGAACTGTGATGTTTTCCTTTTCTAGAACCCACAAGAGTCTGTTTTAGAGTCAACTGAGCTGACTGTCCCACCTCACACTAAGAGCAGGACTGGATAGTGAGACTAGAAAGGCTGGTTTTATGCTTGTTTTATTTTTTTAAGTTAAGCATTCAAATACTGGGCTTTGAAGTGCAGACAGAAAACTCTTGCTTGAAGTTCACACCTGTCACTTCCCAGAAAGTATTTTGTCTTTTAATATGTTAGTTTTGATGAATTGGTGACTGGCAGTTTAAAAACCCCGGTCAGTGGCTTTTGGATCAATTTCTTTTTTAACTCTTGGTTCTTAAAATAGTTGCATGTCTCTCTGATTCATACTCTACATCCAAATAAAATCAAGTGCAAGCCCACTTCTCTCTAGCAGTTTAATCATTTTCAGAGCTCAAATTTAGCAGCAGGGAAAAGGTTTTGCTGTGTTTAATCTGGTAATTCCATTATATTGTTTGTATGACATTTGGAATGGTAGTATGATATTCAACTTGGTATTATCAGTGTTTATGCCAAGCACATAACTGCTTCTGTTGCTTAGGTTTGGTTTGTGATTTAACATTAAACAAGCAAAGATTACCAGAATGTTTATCTTAGAGGCCCTGACATTTATTTGGAACCTTTACCTTTGTGCTTCCTGAAAGTGGTTATTATAGTTGTCAGTGTGACAATAAAGATGATTTTTCCACTTGTGATACCATTAAGTTTAACGACAGAACCAGGAGAGAGGGGGAGGAGAGGGGTGAACCTTTCTGGTATTTTAATTTTCACCAAAGGATTATGGAACTACATTTGTCTATTTTTAGTGCATTCACAAAAATGAACTGCAGTGCCTTGAACTGCAGGCTAGGGAAGAGGTTTTGAAGTTCTGGTGCCAGTTGGAAAGGACAGTGCAAAATTGGTGCAGTTCAGCAAAAATTCATCTCACCTGATGAGCTGCCAGTGTGTTTGGCATCTCTTGCAGCTTCCATAGCCTGTAGTAAAACTTGTCTAAAAAGTGATTCCTCTTTGTCTGAGGTAGGTTCTAGATGGCTGGGATGAATGGTCCTCATAAGTCATCCATATCCTCCTCTCTTCACTATCTGGCCAGGTTACTTCAGATAAGATGCCTAAATTTTAGATGAGATAAATCTTACTCATCTTATAGATGTGGATTTAATTTCTTTTTTAAAAAGGGTGCTGAAGAAAGGTGAATTCTGAGGCATCCAAGTGAAACTGTTATCTGGAAAATGATGTGGGGGAAACCTTGGGTTTGAGGTGTTGCCCTGAATAGCTGCAAGGACAAGTGTACCAAATGAGAAGGTGTCCTGGCAGCTGATTTAAATTTCTTGTCTCTTTTGTGTCTCCTGAAGTACTCAGTTTTGCTGAAGGAGGAAACAGAAATCTGACTAGATAACTTGAAAAGGCAAGTTATTTTGTAATTTTTTTTTTCTCTCCAGACCAGTGATATGCTTGCTTGCCATAATTACTGGCACTGGGCTTTATACTACATTGAAAAGGTATGAGATATTTTCATACATGTGCTTTGTGGTCCAGATAGGTTATCTAAAGCTCTTTAAAAGGCAGAACTAACATTTACTTGGGGGGAGGGGGGCATGGTGGGTGGTGTCAGCTATTTGAAGGGATGTTTTTATAATATAGCACAATTCTATATTTACAAAGTGGCATAGTCATTTATTACTGTTATTTTGAGAATTTTAATTGCATTGGTCAAGACTTCCATGATCTTTCTAAGAATGTTGAAATATTGCTGTGAGATTATTGCATGTTTGAAGATCCAGTAGTCTCACTAATTACATTTAGCACAGTTATTTGATAGCAAGATGAACTTAGATCTCTAATTTTGAGACAAAAATTAACAAAATTCTTAGCAAATTCAGTACTCATTTTCTGGGCCAAAAATTTGCTGACTATAAAAAGAGACCATAAACTCTAAATTGGGTTGCCAATGCTATTAAGTATTGTTACTAATTCTTACTATTGAAAGCCTTTAAAAATAGTTAAAATTTTACCCAGCCTGTCAGAATTTACTTGGATTTAATGCTTAGCACTCATGGGGTTCAGCTTAATAGGGAGATAAATATGGCATCCTTGAGAACGCAGCATCCTTTGGCCAGAAAGCAGAGTAACACAGAAGGAATGTAATTCTCAACAGGAGTCCAATAGTTTATTTATTTTGTCACTTCCTATCTACATAACATTTTTGAAGGCTACTTAAAACTGTTTTTTTCCCATCTCTTTGCATGCACCATGGGATGTACTGATTTTTGCAAACATCCATGAAAGGATCATTAGAATGAGAGGCAATACCTCCATGTTTCTCCTTCTTGCTTAACTTGTGCCAGTATTGGTACTTATTCTTAGATGAAACCTCAACATACTGATCATTTTGCCTATTAAATCCAGGTTTTTCTGCTTTGAGTATCTCAAGGTTTCTTGGCCTGGTTTGTTTTGATCAGGCAGTCCTGAAGAGCTGTTGTGACGTCTCTTAATGTATTTGTCTCTGGTTGCTGCCAGTCACTGCTGGTTGCTGTGTCTGCACGTTAACCATCCAATCCTCCTTTGCTTTTCCAGGGGGAATATGAAGCTGCTTTGACAATTTATGACAAGCATGTGAGTAGGGGCCTTTTTTTCTTTACTGAGATCATGCAAGATCACAGTGTGGTGATGATGTGTGCTTTCTTCCTTCTTTGTGACATTGAAACCTATCACAGTGCGTCATCTGTGTATAAATATGGTTTACATCTGTTATCACAGCCTTTTAGGGAAACAACTTCTCAGCAGTTCTGGGGAAAATGCCCCAAGGATTGAGTATTACATAGTTTGAGTGCTTGAAAGAGCTACAGTGGTACTGATTTCCATTCCATTCATGTTTCTTATTCATACCTTTCAAAGGATGTAAATTAGTCAAGTCACCTTTACAAAGAACTGGTTTTGCATGTTAGGTACAAAGTCCACTGTCTGGATTTAAAAACAACCTTTGTAAATGAGCAGTATCAATTTAGATAACGTAGCACATATTTGTAAGGATTGTAAAAATACCACAAGCATTAAGAAAGCTGCTGGGCAGATTTCTGTCTACTAACATTGATCCAATGAAGTAGTATTTGTGGCAGAATTTTGGAAAAAATAAAATACTGTGGTTACTTCCCATATTTACTGAGAAAAACAACACATGTAAACCATATAAGTTTCTGTCATTGCAAATTCCTTTATTCAAGAAAAATGCAATTAGGACTATTACAAAATAAGTAATTTTGAATTAATAGAAGGATAAAATTAATTTAGTACTGTGAAAATAAGTTTGATAATCTGAGGAAGTTTCCACTAGCGCATCACTTGGCCAGCCTATGAGTACTTGTGATTACAGATTGCTCCAATGTGCCTGGCAAGTGGAAGCATCCTGGATGTAGTTGATAACAGTTCGATGCTGTACAGGCTTCATCTGGAAGGTAGGATATCCTCTGGCCATTCTTTTTTATAACTTTTTCTTTTTCTCTTCCCATGCCATTAATGTTGGGGAAGTATTTCTATATAATTACACAGCAAGGTCTATCAGTGTTTCAGAAGAAACTTAAGCATCAGTGGGAAATTCCTAATAATGTCCATAAGCTTTATTCTTCCCAAGAGCTTCCATTTTCCATGCCAGTGTGGCATAGCAGTCAACTCCAGTAGCATAGGTCACATACTTCTTCTCTGACAACTTCACTTCTATTGTTCCTGGAAGTCTGAGGCTGAGCAAACAAGTGCATAAGCCTCTAAAAACCCATAGCAGTTTCTGGGCATAACTTTCCAGATAGATCCCTTTTTTTCTGTTTTGATCCTGATTGAAATAGTTAGTATGGGCATATCAGCCTCTGGCTTTTTGTACTCCCCTAACTCAATGGCATTTCCCCTTTTTAAGTCAGTGTTTATACACTGGGGTTCATGGCAGGGGACATGATGGACAGACAGTATTTCACACTGTTCTGCTAAAACACTAATGATGTACTGGGGTTTTTATTAAATCCATCTTCTCACTCTGTCTTGTGATTCCTACAGATGGCTCATGGTGAGCAGCACCTCCAAAACATGATGAGCAATCTCATAATAAAGCCAGAAGATCACACAATGCAGATTTAAATAATGCCTTTAAACTCCTGACAGTCAAGAAACTCTTGGCCCACATAAGGCAGGCTGCAGCTGAGCATTGTTGCTGCATACATTTTGCTACATCAGGAAATGTTCCCTTGAGTTCAGTAGGAATGCTTTTTATGCTGAATGGCTGAAAGTAATTGCAAAGTCATACTTTTGCATGTAGCAATGTTCTTGAGAGAATTATTCTTTACTCTTAGGTGTAAAGCTTGGGGACAGGTGGAATGATCTGCTTGAGGTTACGAAGAAGCACACCAAGGATCACATTCTTCTGTTCAATGATGTGCACTTCTTGATGTCTTTCCTTGGAGCCAAAGACCACAAAACTACTGAGGAGCTTTTAACAACTCTGCAGGAACTTGCCAGGTAAGCAATGGAATTCCTGCACTGGGTTCAGTGAATAGCCCTCTGAACTTCAGGGCAATGATGTCTCTGGCTTGCTGAAGCTCCAACACGCTCCTCCCTGCCTTAGCATGTCACTGGGACATATCTGGTTTAAGCAGGGCAATGTCCAGTTAGGAGATCCATATTATTATTTATTTATTGAATTAATGTCTAGAGGGGTTCCTTGTGTTGTTGAGCAGAAATCTTTTGTGTGTGAGGTCATGGACACCACCTTAGCAGTTGCTGTCTGTTTCCTTTTAGTGGAGTCACAGTAAGCTGTGTTACAGAAAAGGAGTAAAGAATATTAATAAGAACATTCTACAAGACATGTCAGCTGTCTGTGGTGGATCTTTTCTGCTCTAGTTTAAAAGGTTAAGAACAGAACATTAGTTGGTAGTGATATTCTAATGGCTACTCTTTGATGTGTTGTTAAGTCCATCTGCAGGAAATTAGGTTTCAAGTATGACTAAAGTAATAATCTAGAATATTTCACTTTCAAATTAAGTTATTTAAAAACATTGAATATTTAAGTACTACATCCAAACAAGGAAGGTTTTGTGCTCCCTTAGGTATTAAATGACTGTGAATTGCCTTGGGGGTTTTTTGAAGGGGTTGATATATAGATGCTTTAAATTCAATTTCTTCCCCCCGCTACACCCTTTTTTTCCTCTGTTTAAGCATCTGTTGCTTCCTTTGCCTTTAAAAAGAAGGAAAGAAAACCTTAAATTGTCACTATTTGTTCCTGACTATATGTAGTTTTGAGGAATACTGTAACTTTTAAGAATACTTATCAAAACAAATAACTTTCAAAGAAAGCCTAAGTATGTCTCATTTAACTTAAGTAGAAAACAGCAAATATCTTTTGTTATTTATTTTATTATTTATATAAGTATGTCAGAGTATATAAAGTATAGAAAACTGTCCACCACAGAGGCTTTAATGAACATGTTTTCATATATGCTACTTATTCTTTCACCCAGTGCTTCCTTTCACCTACTTTCAGCCTTAATAATACATGTGTACATTTTTAGCTATAGTTTGAAATATTATAAAGCTTAATTTCATTATTTGAGAAAGCAGGCTGTGAGCTGAAGGGGGTGTATTAATGACTGGAGTAATTTACGTCTATCACAAACATGTAATATATAAATGATACCCCAGAAGCGTTTTGTATGTGTTAAAGCAGTGTTACAACCTGGGCACAAACATCTGGCATTGGACCGGTATTTTTCCCTGGCCTTAGCCATGGAAAGTTGCTGGGAATTACTCGGTGTCCTATGGCGCTCTCTGGTGATTGGTGTCACAGGTTCCTCTCCATGGAAATGCTGGCCAAAACGTGTGAATGAGGAATTGTTCCATTATTTTCATCACTGGCTGTCTCAAGCTGCTTCTAATGAACAACTGCTGTGCACTTTTATCTTTCTAGGATGCCACAGTTTGTTTAAGGAATGATAAACTCATAGGGAAGTGTTGCCTACTGGAAAATGAAGGCTGGCCCAGTGAAAGAAACAGGAAGTTTTGTAACGCTGACTTGAGAAGGAGCTGGCTTGCAAAGTCAAGACTGGGAGCTGTGTGCAAGGACTGGTGGCCACATGTGGCCAGACAAAGGACTAGCAGTAGGATGTTCTGGTGGGGTCAGCAGAAGAGAAACTGCAGTTTTCTTACTGTCCTAGCCCAAACTGTTTATTGCAGAGCTAGGAGGGGTTGGGCTTGTGCCTTTTGTGAGTATATTCAGGAGGATAAAAACTGATTGCTGGATGAGTAACAAAAAGGTGAAAGTAGCATAACCACACCGAAAGGTATGACCTGAGTCAAGTATCTGAAACATCAGGCTTTGTACAGTAAAAAAAAAACCAAAAAAACTGTCTGCAGGCAGGGGCAGACTGGCATTGAAATCTGGCTATTTTTGCTTTGGCTTACGGAAGTTAACCGCTTTTTCATTCTGCAGAGCACCTCATGAAGACCACCAGCTTTCCCTGGCTCCTAGTTTGGGGCTGCCACTGTGCCAGGCTTTTGTAGAGTTTGAAAATGGGAATTGTGACAAAGCTGTAGACCTGCTGTACCCAATCCGTTATGAACTAGTCCGAGTGGGAGGCAGTGATGCTCAGGTAAAGGAGATCCAGAAAAGACTTTTAAATGTGACTTGATTCCCTTTAAGTAGCCACCATGAAGTACTTACCTCATCAACAGCACTTCAGTGTTAGACAGTGAAAAGTTGAACTGTGCTTGTGACTGAATCCTGTTTGCAAAGGCTTACTAGCAGGGTTAGCTATTTATTTTTAATGTTGATTTGTTTCCTTCCTGTGAATTTAATAGTTTGGTAACCAAGACATTGTAATCAGCAATACATTATAAATTACTTATTAGTTTGTATTTTGCTAACTTTTTTTCCAGAGAGATGTTTTCAGCCTGTTATTGATTCATGCTGCTTTAAATTCTAAATCAAAGGCCAAACGAAACCTTGCAAGGTGAGTATTTCCCCTGATAAATATTTGTGGAATTAGCACTGTTGCTAAAAGTAAGAAGTAATGAATATACTCAAAAAGTAAGAAGTAATGAATATATTCAAACTAATAAATTTAAGGCAAAATTATATGCATTTGTGTTAAATGTAGCAACATTTAACCAGGATAAAAAGTACAATAGCTTTCAGTTTCAAAAGTCCATTCTTTCAGCCTGGATGGATGATCTGTGTATGTTCAAGGGTAGTTGATTTTCAAATGGTTGTGTCTTCAGATTTGGCCTGTTGACCATGTGTGTTATGGACTGCTGAGCTTCTGTGAACTGCTGCAACTCCAGTCAGTGCCACTGCTGACATCTGCTTTGCTGGGAGGTCACAGAGGTGTGCTCTGCCATGTGGGCTTGCCCCTCAGCACAGCGTGTTTGGCAGAACAGTCCACGTTTATCACCCACTCCTCACCCTCCTACTTCTCCTTTCACAGGTGTCTCCTGCATGAACGTGATATGATGAGACCCAAGTCACCCATGACTGAGCGACTGATCAGAAGGGCAGCAGCTGTGCATTCCATGGCATAGGGCTTTCCTCCAGCTTCAGCTGCAAGAGCCAGGAGCTTTCCACAAAGTCTGGGTGCAGGGAGTGCAGGGGTGCTTTGAAGGAATTTGGGGAGGTACTCAAGGTTAGAAGATCTGAGAATAATTTCCTTAAAAAACAGAGCTGTTGCATTTCTGGAGGTTGTGTCTTAGATGATTCCAAAAGGAAAGAAGAAAACTTGCTGATAATGCACAGCTTTCTGGAGCATCCCAAAGGCACTGCTGCTCTGGTATGCTTTCCTGAACGTTCCCCCTGACCCTGATTATACACAGTGCAGTAACAGTGTCTGGATTTCAGTCCTTCTTTGGCCCAGTTTGTTACTTGGCCTACATGTGAAGTAAACTGCTCAGGTAATTCAAAGGGAGCTTTTAAATAAAGCTAATAGGAAGATGTAGGGCCAGAGCCAATACAGGCATGAACTGAATTCTATATTGAGCTTCCAGCCCATTCAGGCAGGAGTCACAGATCTGTCTGCATTCAGGCTCTCTTTCCAGGTGTACATTTTTCAACTCCCTCTCATAAAATGTTAAATTTTTCTTTTCAATATATCACATCAGAGCTTTCTGGCATTACTGGGTGAATGAAATCAGACAAGAATAATGACTATTCTGATATGAGTGCTCCCTCAGCACTTTTAAATCTTTCAGAAAAAGGGAAAAGCCTGGATTTCAGCTGAACAGTACTATTTCTGAAGGGTTGTTGGACTGGGTCTTTGTGCTTCCCTGAGCTTTTGGATAGTCAGGCCTTACTACCATCTCACTCCAGAGAGACCCTGCATGGCAAAGTGGGCTTTAAACCAGGGTTAAAGCACACACTTTGGAGAGGTGAAGATCAGGAGGGAGCTTCTGCCATGGAAAAGAGGGCTCAGGGGGACGGACACAGCTCGGTCCCAGCACATGTGATGGGATAAACTTCAGTGCTTCAAGTCAGGCACGATGTGAGCCACAATCAATCCCTCATGACAGGGAAGATCGTATTTCAGACCAAAATTGAACTCATGCCTCCTCTTCTGGAATAGAAGTCCTACATTCTGCAACTGCCCAAACTCTGGCTTTGCTTCCACATCTGCAAGCTCTACTGGCCTCACAGGCCTGCCCCTCCTTCCTGTTCAGCTCAGGCTCTTCCTCATGTTCCACAGCAGCCTTGTCCTACAGTTTCCTTTTGACCTAAGAAAGCACTTCCATAGCTGGCCCTGCACTGCCCCTGGAGTTCCTGCAACGTGGAACAAGAGGTGGAAGTGCTTTGCTGATATTTTGCTTTACCCAATCCTCCCCTGATGCAGAAATAGCTTATTTTTAAAGGAAGAATAATAAAACCACATAAGGGATTGGGTTCCTTGCCTTCAGGTCTTCTGATTTATGAGTGTGCTGTTCTTCAGCAGACAGTTTGTCTGTTCAGCCATAGTGGGGGCTGTCTCACTTGGGACACGTTACACTGGATTTTTACTATTATTTTTAATAAGTGCACTTCAAACAATGACTTTAGACAGATAACTTTTTACTCTAGGAATGTAACAAACTGTAAGGGAACAGAAGCCTGAGAAAGCTCTGGCTGGCTATGCAGGGTGTAATCAATGTAATCAATGACAGCTCTACTTCAATAGAACTTGATTGAGAATTTTGTCTGCTTTGCCTTAATAAATTCAAAGATGATCTTTTTTGAGCAAGCAAGTACATGACTTCTTTGCATGTGTGAAGCTTTTAAATGTGTTATTCAGCCTAATTTCATAGATGTTTAACAGTGTGCACCCACTTTGTTTCCATCACAGTGGCCAGAAGCATCCAGCAGTGGAGAGCAGCAGTATCTGCTTGCACAGGTCACAGCCCAGGTGTGGCACAGCCTCCCAGAGCTTTTCCTTGGTGCCACATAGGAAGAGGCTGAGGTGCCACGAGGTGGGAGAACCGTTGTTTCTTTCTCATCCTCCTGCATTCAGAGTATGCATTTTCCAGCTTTCCTCCCCCTTCAGTTCAGTTATCCAGACTGCATCTCTCACCCCCAGTCCAGCCCTCTGATGGAAAAGCCAAAGCCTTGTGCACCAGAGAGCTGCATCCCTGCCGCGGGGTGGATTGGACCATGGAACAACTCTGCAGTTCCTGTATTGCTGTGTCCTTACTCTCTGTGTGTGGTTATCTGGACTGATCCTAAGCTGTCAGCATCTCACTGGCACCCTACCCATGCAGGCCTGCCTCGTGCCTCGCAGGCGTGGGGCTTTCTACAGGTGCCTGATTTAGAGGCTTTAAAAGTTACTCATCTGCATATTAAAGAAGTACATCCTTAGAACCTCTCAATATCTCACTACTTAGAGATATAAAACCAACAGTTCTGCCACTACCTCACTTCATTCTTTCACCTTTTCTTAGGACTTCATTAACTGCTCAAAGCAGCTGTTTAATTACATGAAATCTAACCAAACTACCTCACCACTTCAATACTGAACATCTCCTAGTTAGGAAGTTAATTTACAGAAATATTCTCTCCTTAGTTATTAGCTAAACACATACCCTGCAATGACAGTCTACATGTGCAGTTCCCTGGTTTAGAAACACCAAAGGAAGACAGGGAACACAGGCAGGGGCTGGTTCACTTAGCATATTTAGTCTTGCCATGTTTATGTAAAGACAAACTGCACACTGAAAGTGCCTGAAAACAGGTTTTATTTGCAAATACAGCAACCTCAGTAATTCAGGAATTCTACAGGCAAACAAGAGAAAGAGAGATCTTAAAAAGCGTTAAAATCTTCTCTGCATGTTTTCATTTAGTTCTAAGTAATTTTAGTAAGATTTTCTGGATTTATCTTTTCTGTTCCTACTTGGGAAGAACTTGCTATCTTTGAGTGGTTGAGAGATTTCTATCACAGGTGCAAAAACCTTAGAGGCTATTGGTGTTTCTGTAAAGCTAATCTGAAGGTAAAAATTACTGCTCCTCTGTTTTCACTCCCAGTTTCAGTCTGAACAGCTGAACTGCCTGAATATGGCGTTTGGTACAGAGGGCCTTCAGTTTGGTCCACTTACAGACTCCCTGCTAACATCCAGTAGAAATTGCACAGGTTTCTGACCCAGGATCTCCCCCAAAACAAAAAGAGGATCCTCACTTGGCAGTACCCTGCACCACGCAAGTGGGCAGCAGAACATGCAGACAGTGCCTTAGGACAGCAGTTCCACCACCGGCCTCAAGAGAACCTAACTGGTCTCTTTTGGTCCCATTCTAATCTGGAAAAATGAAAATTATTGCACAAAGAGGACAGAACATCTCTATGATCCTTAAGAAGTTTCTCCTGTCCTATTGCGCTACGTGGCCACATCCACTGGAAAGCCTGGCTCGTTGGGACAAAGCCTTTGTGTCCTTACAGCCATTAGTTGAAGCCAAACCACCAAATTTTGGTATCTGCTTATTAATATGTGGTGGCTTTCACAGTTTCAGTTGAGCTCTGCTTTTGTATAGGTTACAGCAAGTTACTGCACATTTCCACTAAGAACCTGATCCAACAGCTTTCTAATCCATCTGCCATCCTACAGATGAAAATTCTTGAGAACTAACAATATGGATTTAAAATATGCTTTTTTGTTTATCATTTTAACTCAAAACATGTACCAGCATTAACAAGCAATGCTTTGAAAACAAACTCAAGTCATTATTACCTACACTGAATTGTTTATAATAATGATAGCTGAGAGGATCAAGAACAGATGAATTCTACACTGAAAACAATCTCTGGCTACTAAAAACCTGAAAGCTTCCTTAAAAACTACTGTACTGTTAATTTTTCTTTTAACTGTTTGCGAAAAGAAGTCCTCTCTATTTTTTTTAGATGATGAATTTACAATTATTTGCCCACAGCAGTCATAACATTCAATTTCCTATCCCACAATTCTTATTTTTCTGCTATGGTTATCGAAATGTCTGTGCTTCATTTAAGAGAAGAAGAGAAGAAGATAAGGCAGTCACAACAAATGTAACATCTGCTTGCCAGCCCTCCTCAATGCAAAAATTGTTTGGATTAACATTCCGAAGAACTGTATTAAAAAGAAGTAAGTCGCCAAGTAGGAGAACACCTGCAATACTAAAAACAAGATGAGGGACACAAATGCCATGTTCCTCTAAGATATAACACATTTTCTTCCCTCCTCTCTAGACACTTTTATTCCTGTCTCTTTCTGCTCTCTTATTCCTGTCTCTTTCTGCTCTCTTATTCTCTCCTCTTTATACTCTATGATGTACTCTGGGTAAATCTGGTGTTTTTCAAAGACAACAAAAATAGAAGGATTGAACTCATCATCCACACAGCTGTCATATAACCACAGCTTGTCAGCACACTTCATAGGGGGACGGACATAGGCGGCGTTGCCTTTAACGTAGTCTCCAACCAGAACACGAACCACGAACATGAAGTGTCCCTGCAGCGTAGCCTGACAGTAGGCGTGGGAATAGCGAGCATCTCTAGCAAAGTAACTTCCTAGGAAACAAGATGGAAACGTGGTTGTGAGGAGAATCTATACAGTGAGCAAAATCTGAGCAAGCCCCGGATTTTCAGGAGGTATCTGACTTAACTTGCAGCACTTCTCTTACTCAGTTTACAGAATACCACCAAAATATTTGCAAGAGAGGGGATTGCACTACGTAATTTCCGTTCACTATTTGCTATTTTAGCAATACCAATAAGCACACTACAGGTCTGTGTGTTGAGAGGGACAGACAAGAAAACATGAGGACCTTCCATGATCACACTGAGGGCATACATGCCCCTCTGCTCCCTGCCATACAAACTGCTTTATAAATTCAAATTATGACCTCAGACATCAGAAAATGCCACCTACAGCAAATCCCTGCACTAATGCTCTTAACACCTTGTGAGAAGACTTACCCTCAACACAAAGCAAATCCTGGCCCTCTTCAGAAGGATCATAATACCAATTCTTACCTTTTTTTTTCACCTTCTACAGTTAAAGACTTCAGAACCTTTCACTGCTCCACTAGCAGGGGAGTCTCAGCAGACATCTCACTTTCTACATACCCTTCCCATAGTTAGTTCCATTGCTTCCACAAATTCTCCAGTCAAAGTTCTGACTGCAGATAGTTTCCATGGAGGTGACATCAGTTCCGTGGAACAGGCGTTTTTCCTGGACTTCCTTTCCTCCATTTTCCCTTTTCATCTTCTCTTTTTGCCTGACAAAAATGAAGGGAAGGAGCCACGGAAAAGGGAAAAAAGTGGTTTTTTAAACAATTCAAATAACTATGTAACATCCATGTAAATGTCAGCTGCATGAGGTTTCCAGCCTGCTCTTGCTTCTCAGAAGATGAGATGCACTAGCAGCATGATGAACAAGTATGAGATGAGCACTGTACTGACACCACTGCCCAGCAATTCTAGATAATTCTGGCTTTACTCAGGGAATGTAGGTATTTGACACTATTCTAGTCGCCACTCTACCAACCTGTTGCTCCTCTGTAGGGCCCTACTGGCTGTGCTTTGAAGTCCCTTCCCACTCAAGCTCTCAATGGAGTGGAGGCACCATTAACCACAGAGGCTCTGTGCTTCCACAGTGGCTCAAAGCTGGAGGCAGCTTGTGCTCCATGCCACAGCCCCAGCTCCTGCCTCTGAGAGATCAGTGTTGCTGAGATGGGGCCAGCAGACAAACCCAGCCTGCTTTGCCCACTGTTCACCTTGCTGGTTGAGGCCAGAGTCAGACTGAGCTATGAACAGGGTCAAAAGAGAAATCACAACAAAAGACTCAACTCGTATTCCCATCATTGTTCCACAGCATCCAGACACCTCTCAGTTTTTCAGAAGCTGCTGAAGTGGACAAGACAGTAGTATTCTACAGAAAGTGATCAGCCACAAATTAAGCAGAGCCAGGGGGAGGGGAGAATCCTTCCAACTTGTAAATTAGTAAATGAAAAGTTAAGAGCAACGGATTTGTTCACTGAGAACTTACTGTGAGGCTGGTGAGGCCCTGGCACAGGTTACCCAGAGAAGCTGTGGCTGCCCCAACCCTCAAAGTGTTCCAGGCCAGGTTGAACGGGGCTTGGAACAACCTGGGATAGTGGAAGATGTCCCTGCCCATGGCAGATTGGATGAGCTTTAAGGTCTCTTCCAACCCAAATTACTCCATCATCCTCTGGACTTGGCAATGTTAAACTCTGCCTGCTTAGCTTAATCACCTCATTGGAGGAGGATAAAAAACATGCACTATTACATGTTTTGAAGTCTCTTATGTTTTGCTAGATGAAGAGGTTTTATGAATCAGTAACTGATAACTTTCTGGGCTCCATCATTTTGCAGGTGAAAGCATTTATTTGAGCAGTATTTTTCTACTCCATTACCATTCCATACAGTCCTTGAATGCTTACTCTTGTTTTAAACTAGACAACTGTTCTAAGCAACAGCTTAATCCTACATCAAACTAACTTGGACATTGTTGAACTCCACCTCTAAACTGCTGGTATCCAGCTTGGCCTGAGTACTTAAGTGTTCAGTATCACTGATGCAGAAAGGAGCTCTGGAACTCAGAGATCATCAAGTTAAAACACAAGGATTCTTTCTCAGTGAATACTGACTTTGTTCAGCAAAAGCACCTTCAACAAATCTGACTGGAACAAAAAGGCCCAAGCAGCCTTTACTCTTTTTAGCATTTCATATACTCTAATGGATGAAGATTTGTAACAGACAGAGCATGTGTGCAGCAGGCAGTTATTGCTCCATCCCCGAGACAATCACTGTTTTATTGCTCCATCCCCGAGACAATCACTGTTCCACATCCCTGTGGGTATCCTCATCCCAGTTCTGCATCATGCATGTCTTTCTCTCCATGCTCCTCTCCCCCTCTTCCAAGGAGCCATGCAAAGAGAACCTCCCCACAGAGCACAGCATTCTGTAGAAGGCCTCAGACACCAATCTCACTCCTGAAATTGCTAATAACAAAATACCAGTCACGTTAAGGCACAGGTGGCAACCTCCTCTCTTTCCTAAAAAGCACATAGAGGACAACCTGTTCTTGGAGACTGCCTCCACATAAGGACAGGGAAACAAGTACTAACCACTGAAACACCTTCCAGAGGGATGGATTCTGAATCCTCTGTATTTTAAGGATGCTGTAATTTTTCATAGTCTGATGAAACAGCTGCTTTATTTCATTGTATTCAGAGGTCACATTGCTGATCACCACTGCCTATAAAATACAAATCAAAGCAAAAAAAGGCATGAGGCTGCAGGGAGCTTGAAACACGCAGAAGCCTAATTCCAGCAGATACACTTTCAGAAGGGTCCCCAAACTATGTTTATGAAGGGTAATTAAATGCTTTAGATCATGACTATGTGAATAACCAAATACCAAGTAAATCAGTCTGTCACTCTTGCTTTTCAAGGACACCTCACCTCTCTTCAAGAAGGATCTTAAAAGGTTTATTATCTCCAAGAGTTGACACTTGCAACTTTAAATTTCAATTGAACAGAAATTGCAAAAAGAAAATTTGACAATTATTCCAGAGAGTGTCAGTTTTACATCTAAAGCTGATTAAGAATAAAAGATCTTAGATAATAGCATCATTTGTAACTAGAAATTATGGGAGCCTCAGCTATTAAAGAATAAAAAAACAAAACATAAATACCCTCCTGGCATTGTAGTGTCTTACCTTTTCAAAGTTTGAACTTAGAAAGCTTCACTTAAATATGGACTTAAAAAAAACCCCCTACATTTCTAAACAAATGTGACACCAAATACCTACTTAAACAAATATATCTCCTTTCCCAAAGGAAATAAAGTCTATTTAGCCATTATCCTTTTATTTATTTATCCATACATTTTATGTTTAAAAATTAAGAAATGCTCATTTTTCCCAAAGAGAATTTAATGCAAAACATAATTAAAACATTACTCGAGCTCTTCTGCTTGTTTATGTCATGCATGAATTTTCCATTTTTTCTCCAAAGTAACTCATGTCTTTTATCTTCTAGAATCAACATTTATCTCCACAAACTGCAGAAGTGTGATGCTGGCAGGCTGATGTCACCTGGTAATACTTTCCACTTTACCACAACTTAAGCCAAGTGGGGACTCAAGATTACAAAGTGTGATCATCCCACGTTCCAAAGTATTTTAAGCAGGAAAGCTGTGGTCATCCTAAAAGGTAACAAGGAAATTAACATCTTACCCTACCAGGCAAAAATTCCCTGTTTTAGAAGGCTAAGCTTACAGAGAAAATAAAGTAGAATAAAACTTGTGTTTCACAGATACATTTAAGTACTTACTAATGAGGAGATCACTCACAGGGAAGTGTTCTAAAGATTAAGAATAAAGTGAGCTGCACAAGAAAGAACTATTTCTTTGAATTTATTTAAAAGCCTTTAAAACATTGAGTGAAATTTCCCATGTCTCAATACAGGAGCATTTTCCAAAGCTTTACAGCACAACACATAAAACAATCAGGACGTGCAAGTACTGATTGTCTGAACAGTCTGTGGCACCACAGCCCAAGTTGTTCACCATCACCTACAGGATGAAGTCATATCACTGTATTTCAGTACTACATCTTTTATTCAGAATCACAGAGCAGTTTGGGTTGGAAGGGACCTTAAAGCCCATCCAGTGCCACCCCCCTGCCACAGGCATGGACACCTTCCACTATCTCAGGCTGCTTCAAGCCCCATCCAGCCTGGCCTTGGGCATTTCCAGTGGAAGGCACTTCCACTTCCTGTGGCGCAGCCACAGGTTCTCTGGGCACCCTGTGCCAGGGCCTCACAGGGAAGAATTTCTTCCTAATGCCCAGTCTAAACCTACTCTCTGTCAGTTTGAAGCCACCCCCACCTTGTCTTTTCACTCCAGGCCCCTGTAAATTATCCCCTCAGCACAAGGGGGTTCAGGGGCAGGGCACGTCACCACCAGTACCCCCAAGTCCTTCTCCCAGGGCTGCTTCATCTGCTTATTCCCAGCCTGAATTGACCCCAGGGGTTGTCCTGGCCCAGGTGCAGCACTGGTACTTGTTGAACTTCATGGGATTCCCATGGACTTCTTTGTCCACATCCCTTTGGATGGCCCTGTCCTTCAGATGTGTCACCTACAGTGTTAAGCGTGGTGTCATCTGCAAATTTATTTATACATGAACAATTCCTGCTTAAACTACAAATGTACTTTTGCTCTGCTGCATCCTTCAGGCTCATGGTGTGATTCTTGGGTTGTCCTTGTGCAGGGCCAAGTGTTGGACTCAATGATCCCAATGGGTCCCCTCCAACTCAGCCCATTCTATGATTCTGTGAACTCTACCTGAGGAACTGAAGCCTTTCTAGGTAAAACAGGGTCAGCCGTGTTACATAAGGCCTAATCCTCTAAGAAAAGTACTTCCATTATTTTTATCATATGATGGCCTCCTGACAACAAAGCTGTTCTCCTTTCCATGAAAACTTTGTGGGTTTGTCCTTACTTCCCCAAGGATGCTTCTAGTGCTAATAAAGGATCACAGCATCACATTGCTGCTGAAGGCTGATATGGCATAACTACACAACTTCTTCAGCATTTTTCACCTTCAGGCCTGAAAAGGAAATCCCACTGAGTGTGAGCATTTGCTACCCTGTTATCAAGGAGCAGAGTTCCCAAGGCAGAGAAAGACTCTGCTCTGGCAGCAATTCCCACCAGTGTATGCCTGCACAAGAGCAGTACTCTGTGACTCACACCCTGAGCTCTGCTTCACTGGGGTGCTGGAAGGAGCAGGGTTGGTACTGGTGGCAGTGACCCCACCAGAACTGACATCTATAAAATGCACAGATACACTTCACATTGCATCCTGTGCCTGGTACAGTGTAGCAATCCTCGGCCTGCATGTGCCCAGGATTCAGCAGCACATCAGCCACACAAAGACTGACAGGAAACCACACATTCACTGCATGCTTTTCTCAGTTGTACATTAAAGAGACAATTTTAAACCCAGCAACAAGTTTTAGGATGTAATCATTTTTTTTCCCCCTTTAAAACATTTAACAACTACTAATTCCACTTTGTTAAAACAAAGACAGGAGAAATTCACACCAACTTTCCAATCAATGTAACCAATTTCCATTGTGAATTTTATACACTTCTTTCTACAGAACTGTTCTCAATGACTTACAGATTAAGACACGGCAATACTCAAAAAATAAGCAATGTTACCAAAACACTTCTCATTTTAAGCCAAGATGACTTTCTGCCTATCTCACAGGTTCCTTTGTAAAATGGATCACTTCCAGCGCAGCAGATTTTGCCAGGATTATTTGTCAATGTCTGAAGAGAAGGCAGTTCATCGAGTTGTAGCTGTCAGCTCTTACAATGGTCACCACAAGCATGCAGTATCCCAGCCACTCCCAATATTACCTACTGCAAAAAAACAAGCTTAGGGTCCCACAGAAAGATTTAATCTAGCCCAGGCTTTCACTTTTAGTGCCAACAGGTATCATGGGCATTGTCACTTTTCCTTTCCTGTGAAAGGCACTCACAAGTTAAGAGACATTTTCTTAGGTGCCAACTGAGCAAGCAAACTGAGCTCCTTCTACTCACACATCCCCACAAGTACAACCAAAAGATACTATTCGATCTGTGCAGTGCATTCCAAAGCCTCTCACGTTAACCCCAGTGACTCCAGAAACACCCCAACAAATGCACTCAACTAAAATTCAGACAAGTTTTCAGAGCAAGTAAGGGAAGCAATTAAGTACATACAGCTCAAGACATCTGAAAAGAACAGAACTACCTGTCTTACTGGCATTCTTTGGAAAAAATTATGCTTGTTATTTAAAATGCTGATAAGCCAAGGGAAGAGCATATTCCTTTCTTACTTCCATTGGGCTCCAAATATCACAGGCAAATCTTCAAATGGGCTGCCTGCCAGATTTCTACACACTCTCATTAGTATTTCATCTTTTCTTTATGAAAATCATGACTCAACAGGAGGGTCTCTCTAGCAGTTTTGTCTGACCCTGTCCTCTACACAGTAAATAATCAAGTGTACTTTGCCATCAAATCTTATTAAATCACTGTCTCCTTCACTATCAAATTTTGTCAAATGGTGATTTTTCATCAACATAGTGTTCCTTCTCTCTTGTAAGTGCGGTGCTTTACTCCACCCACGACACTGACACACAGCCACACGCTCGTGTTCCTCAGCCCCCAGGGAATCTGTGCCACCACAACCTGGTTAGCATCACGCGAGATTCTGTGACACAGTCAACAAGGAAAACCTCTCATCCTGCTCCTCAAGCAGGATCAAAACCATTACACAAAGGGCAAGTGTAACATGAAAAAGCCTTTTTTTCTAGAGTCCTGTAGTACTTCCACAAACTGTGCTGCTCTTCCAGAAGGTCTGCAGGAAGAACCTAGTAACCTAAAAAACACCCACACATTTTGGTCTGGGTAGACCAAATAAGAACATTGACTTTGGACTGACAGGGGTTGGGTTTGTTTTGTGGAAGACATCACTGCAATGTTGTTTTTTTTTTTATTTTATGGTGGTAGATCTTTATTTCTGCCATTTCTTGAGGCCAAGGTCTGCACTCAGATCTGTCATGTATGTGAAAGTACTGGAGGATACAGAGATTTCCTTTCCTGGATCTCCAATCCAAATTTACTCTTCCTGTCTTGAACTTGGTGAGTTTTGGGCTTGTTGTTGTTTGGAGTTTTGAGTTTTTGCTTTGGCAAGTTTTTGGTATGTAGATAAATGCCTAAAATGCAGTTGAAGTTCAAGGCAATTTGTCACCTGTTTCATGAGCCCTTGGGAGATCACCTAGATCTTTAGCATACCCACCCAAGAAATGACTCCTGTCTCTTTTTAGCATTCATTCAGTTACAGTTGATTGAGTTAAACTTTGAACTGTGCCTTTTCATGAGAATTACAAAAAGGGGGGTAAAAAGAAGATACCTTGTATCCCAAGTCAGGCAGTGCAGATGCATCCCAGTGACTAGGACAGGTCTGATTTGGAATAGAAGAATCCCTTTGGCTGCTTGAAAACAGACAGAAAATGAAGTGTTAGTAATTCTAGTACTGCCCCAAACACTCAGATTTGGAGCATCCCCTTTGGCCAATTCCTGTATTTAAAAATTAACAAAATAAACCACAAAAAAACTGAGAAATAGCTCTAGTCTGTAGGCTGGGCTGTGCACGCTGCCACTCAACCATCACAGGCCTCTTGCACTCGCTTTTTTTAAGTAACAGCTGTGGCTGGAGTACCTGGAGTAACGTGTACCCCAGGCAGCAGGTGAGGCACCAAGACTGCAGTTTGTGATCCAGCTACTGTTCTTCAGTCCCATGGATAGGCTTTCTCCAGCAGCACCTGTGTTCTTTGTACAACTACTGCCAGCACTGGGACCCATTTTGCTTTATGATTACTTCTAAAATATGAAAAAACAACCTAAAGAGTACTTACCCTGTCTTTATCTTTTGCACATCTTCAGAAGACACAAATTTTGGTCGCCTGCAAACCTGTCTTCGAGTTTTAAAACTAATGTTTGTCTGAATCATTTCTTGAGGAGAAAAAAGAGAAGGGGAAAAAAAGTCATGAATAAGTCTACAAGACAGGGTCCTCTTGTCATCATCAGTCATTCTTTAATGAAAACTTTATATTCACTGTCAATTCTACCTGCTGAGGAATAGTTGCACAAAGGCTGTATAAGCTTCATGTCTTTCCTGTAACTCTGTGATTGAACCTGTGCCTATTCTGCTTACCCTCTCAAGCCACTCATGTCTTTACCTATTGCTACAGCAGCACGAAGATGCCTAACCTGTATTTTTTACCATCCACAGAGTTAACTTACTTTCCTTAAAGTTCACTATGGCTTTATGTGAAGACTATGAACCTTTATATTTCTGGTCAGATGTGAGTCTGGAGAGTGTCAAGGAATAAGGGGGGAAGGTTACTTTTGTGAGGAATTTGCTCTTGGCCACCACTTCCTCACTTCCAGTAAGTGAAACTGGTGATGTCAGGAAAAGTAATCATACCTTCTAAAAGCTGGGAGACTTTGCAAAAGTCTATAATCACTGCATAGTTGTAGATGAGAACCTTTAAAATTACTACCTTTAAAATTGAGTTCATACTGATGTTGGCCAGCCTGGAAAGGTACAATGGCACATGGATCTGCTTGATACAAATTCTCAATAATAGCAGAAGATGGTGAGGTCATGCTGTTCCCTTCTTCCTTTGTGGGGAGAAGAGAAAAAAATAAAGAGAATGAGAAGTATCACAGACAGGACTAAACCCCGGATAACTAGCTGGGGTAGAGGGAAAGAGGCTAAGTGTAGGATGACAAAGAATTTACCCAGAACTGTGGTGATCTGAGGCTGAGTACTGAATATTTGTAAGATAAACACAAATACAAAATCAGTAATTTTAAATTCCTATAACAAGTTGTGCTTGGGGTAGAGTTAAATTTCCTCCCAGTAGCTGGTAGTGGCTGTGTTTTGGATTTGTGCTGGAACAGCGCTGATAGCACAGGGATGTTTTAGTTATTATTTAGTTTAGGCATGTGCAGAGCCAAGGCCTTTTCTGCTCCTCTCCCACCCCACCAGTGATGGGACTGGGGGGCACAAGGCCTTGGGAGGATACACATCCAGGACAGCTGACCCCAACTGGCCACAGGGACATCCTAGACCGTAAAGTGTCACTTCTGTATACAAAGCTGGGGGAAGGAGGAAGGGAGAGACATTTGGAGTGATGGTGTTTGTTTTCCTAAGAGACTGTGACCTGTGATGGAGCCCAGCTTTCCTGGGACGGCTGAGCACCTGCTTGTCCAAGGGAAGAGGGGAATGAATGCCTTGTTTTGCCTTGCTTGTGCACACACTTTTGCTTTATCTTTTAGTCTTTATCTTATCCCACAAGTTTTCTCACTCTCTGCCCAGCTCCACAGCAGGGGAGGGGGCAAGGCTGAGCTGCAATCAGCTTTGATGGGTACACTCAACTCCTCACCAAACCAGAGTTAGTTTGGTTCAGGCTCCAAAGGAAGCAAAGGCCTAGGCCAAGGACTTTTCTAGTTCCAACCTGCTATCTGAAAACCCACAAAGGAACAGGTTGACACGGTGAGCATTGATACATATGAGCTTGGAAACAAATACTAATGATATGATTAATGCATGAATAGCAGGTGGTTTTTCCAATACTAATTTGCCAAAGGAAAAAAAAAAGTTGCAGGTGTAAGGAGTCTCACTCTTACCTTTTACTTTGCTTGTGATTTATGAGCCAACCACTTTATTCCACAGCTAGGAAAGCCTGAGTGAGCTCCTTGCAAGCTCTCCCTGCTGAAGAGCAGCTGGATAGCTGTGATCTCTCCTGGACCCGGGTGACTCCTTGAGGTTGAGTACTCTTTGAGGTTACTCTGAGTCTTTTAAACTGCACTCTATCCAACATCTTTCTCTGTGTACTTTTCCAAGGCCCTGGATCACCTTTGTATTCTACCATTTGTACTACTGTACTGTAAACCATATGGGATAAATATGCCTTGGGGGAAGGTGAGATTCTATATACATTTCTGTTCCTGCATTTTTCAGATACATTACTCTCTCATCAGAGGACTTGGACATACAATGGAAAAAGACTGCATTTGATCTGAGAGAGCAGAGCAATCCTTGCATGTCCAAGGAAGCAGGGCAATGCCTAGAAAAGAGACAATTTCTTCCCATGTATCTTAAGTGTCTGTATGTTGAATCTATGTAGGAGCTATGGACAACTCCAAAAAGGAGCTCTCTTTCCTCCAGCCTGTCAGCATTTTATCACTTTATTTACATTTGTTATGAACAGATGTAGCTTCACTGCCTTACCCAACGGTATGAAATTCAAGCACAAGGACTCAATTAATCCTGTTGAGAAAAGGGGAAATGATGCAGAGAGGCTCCACATATTCCTGCAGAAGTGACTCAAAGCACAGGATGTGAACTCACCTGTTCTCCATATTCAATCCACTTGTCTTGGTTATTCTTCCAGTACCAAATCCACCGTGTGGTCAGTAGGAATGTGGGTTTTGTGACTGATGATGGTGTAGAGAGGCGTCGAACCAAAGAAGAAGAGCAGGTCATTGTCTGGAAATTAATGTTCATACTTGGCAAGCTGTAAGGACAAATTCAGGTTTATTATAGTTAGCAAAGCATGTTTTATCCTCTTATTCCCATTTTAAGCTGGTGGCATTTTCTTTAATACGAAGTAACCAAACTTAATTAGATCTGAAACAGGAGTATTTATTTCCCACAGAACATGGCAGCTCTGAAAGCCATTTCCAAGCTTCAGAAGTGAACTTTGGCCTGTGAGACACCAAATGCCACCTCAGTCACATGTGGCACTGCCAGCTTTACAGACAATGTCAGGCTCCAAGTACAGTGTGGCAAAAGGAACTTCTGTGATAACTAAGAGCGGTTACATTCTTTCTCAATACAAAAGCAGAATGTGCAAAGTGTGTGACTGAATTTGCCAGCAAATACCTGCAGCCCATCAACTTTGCTCTTTTTCTGTGGTTACAAAGGATGCAATCACAGCAACCACAGCTGTGAGTTCTGCAAACCGCATTCATCACTGGAGCCACCTGAGCTCTTACTCCTTCAAGGCTTGAAAGTTAAATCCCAGGCAGGAAGACTTTGATGGCAGCCTCCTTTTGGGAATATTGTTGTGATCTCCAGAAAACTGCCAATCAAAATCATCTGGTGCCTTAAGAGGCATGGGCCAAAACTAGAATACCATTTTGTGAAGCCAAACTTGGGGTGCCCTATGAATCTAGGTCGCTTTGAGTGGGACTTTTCAGAAAAGAGTTAAAAGGAAAGCACACTCTTAAAATAGAAATAAAAAAAAGAAAAAATAGATGGGCTGCTTACACAAAGGACATTTCATAAAACGTCTCTAGGTACATAATAGATTACTATTATTGTTATTACAGATACTAGCTGTAGTAGGAAAGAAATAGCTATAGAGAAGGACCAGCTCTGAAATGTTGTCAAAAGGCTCAACTTCATCAGTAAATAAACTGATTAATGATCTGAAATACTAGTATTTTAAACACTGGCTTTTTACCTGGTACAGAGTTTTACATGCACAATATAGTTTTGTTATTTTTAGAAGACAAAACTGGACTGGGATTTTCATGCAATCATTCTTTCTTTGCTTTTTTGAAAGGAAAAATCCTTATTTTTACATCCTACCAGCTTCTGAGAGGCTCAGTAACCAGAAGCTGAGAAGTAAGACATCTTTAGGAAAAAAACACAAGTTTTCCTACACAGGCTCAATCACAATACTCCAAGCAAGAAGTCCAGCGTTACTACACCTGCTGTTCTTTGGGTCACAATAGGCCTTTTCAATTTCCTCCATCATGGGAAGTTCATGCCAGCTCAACCCATCATGTATCTCCCATTTATATGGCAAATGGTAATGAACAGATTTGCATTTATCTGTAATGAAATCAGACATAGTCAAGAATTCTGCAATCATTAACATAGAGAGCAAGACAAGAAAAAAAACTAAAACAGAACCAACATCTTTGAGGCTTTCTCTCCAGGGCTTAGGTATAAGCAATGAAGACAGAGTGCTGAAAACAGAAGGGGAGTGTGTTTCTGCAGTCTTATCAAGAAAAGCAACATATATATACATATAAACATATATATATATACACACACACACTGCTAAATATATTTGAAAGACACCTGTAGTGGTTTGCTAATTTGAGATTTTTTGGTTAATGTACTAATTAGTGAGGTGGATTTAGTGTTGGTTAATTACTAGTGCACTTACTAGAATGTATTGATTTACTTTTTGTTGTGAGAGAATTAGGAGAAAAGTAAAATAGGCTCAAAATTTTAAAAGAGTATAAAGAAAAATTTTTAATAGTAACTAAAAGAAAGAGTAATAATAATCAGAATACAATTTTTAGGACACTTTTCTTCCCTTTACAACTTTTTTTTTTTTCTCATTGATAATGTAAAGAGACAAAACCTAAAGTTTGTAGTTAGTTTATTACTTCTAGAATAGTCTTTCTTTAGTTTACTTAGGGAGAGAAGTCCTTCTTGTTAATGTTATGGAGACTTCTCTACAAGAAAATAGTTCTCTTTTGGCTTTTAATTTCTACAAATGGCATCTGTTTGGGGAAATTTGTAATCATGAAATCTTTCTCATTTTCTAAAAGTTTTTCTCATAGTTGTGTTTATGGGCCACATCAACTTATGGGGTACTGGTTTAAAGATGAGTTGTTTAAAAGCAGAAGTTCTTAATATCTATCTCTGAAATTATCTATCTCTAGGAATAGAGATCTTGTCTTTTTTTGGGGTATAGGATCTTTATCACTCATCTCTCTTTTTCTCTTCAAACTTAAAGGATTATAGTTACTTTAACATCTGTTTACTTTAGTATGGAGGTTTTTGCTCGATATCTACAATTTGAACACTTTCATTTCTTCATACTTTTAAGTGCTATAGGGAAAAAGAGAGTCCTTCTCTATAATTTTACAAAAGAATTTTAGCCTAAAACTGAAGGCAATTCTTCATCTTTCTTATTTGGGACTTGACTTCTTCTTCATTAACTTTGGTGTTTTTATGTTGTTTCTTTGTGTCTGTACTTCTGTCTTGTTCTCTCACTTGAGGGAGGACTGAAGTTTTGGAAGAGTTAATATTTTGCCCGGGGCCTGCAGATGGTTATGTGGGCCATCCCTGGGAGGCGTGGTTAGGATTTCAGCAGCTCCTACGGTGATGGCTTCCCCTCTGCCCCTGCATGGTAGCCATGGAGGGGCCGGTGGGTGCCCCACGGCAGGGGCCACCCGGCCCACCCTGGGGCTGGCCGTGTTACCGCTTTGACAGCCGGAAGGGAAAAGAGAAAGTTTCAAAGTTTTTTTGGTCTTTAACATGTGTTTTTCACAGAGGCCTGCATAGCTTTCCAGTGGTTTAACGGATTGCCAATTCCCAAAGCCAACCACTGATCGTATCAGACACGGAGGAAATTGCTAGCAGCCTCTCCTAAAACATCACTTCTGTGATGCAAAACTAGCACATTACCAGAACTTTCCCTTTGTTTGTGCTGAGACACAACACTGGCAGCTGGAGAGCGGTGCCACAGACAGAAGTGCATGTTATGTGTCACACAACCACGCGTCTCAGCTGTAAAAAGTCTGGCTTACACATCACATAAACATTCTGATATATTTGGTTATCTTTTCCTTAGTCCCTTAGAAATCACGGGGTGGTTGCCAAGGCCTGAAGGGTTTTCTTCTGACCGACACTTCACATCCAAGTATGGATCAAACATCTTACAACTTTCTAGCCCAATGCAGCAAATAAAGCGCACTAACACTCCAACAGTTACTTGAATTTAGTTATCTGGTGGTCACAGTATGGCTGCTTTGAGCCTGACCTTCACAGTTTCACCCAGGTACACCCTTCACATTACACAGGGTCTTCTGTCAAGACCAGGTGGTGAGAGGAGTAGCAGTCCTTTAGAAACTGACTGGACAAGATCAGGGAAAGAAAATGTCATGGTACCTCCTCATAATAAAGGAAGAGCCAAACCTGGGGGTTAAAAGACTGGTCAGAACAGCTCCCAAATACTTATATTCTTCCCTCAGACCTCTGTTCTGGCCACTACCAAAAAGACAATGGACTAGATTTATCATTAGCTTAGCTGGTACAAGTACTGTGGCTTTTTTAAGATGTTTTAACACCTCAGATCACTTTTTAAACAACTTAATGAGGGAGAATATGGCTATTATCTCATGTACATAGGATAGATACAGTAGGAATAAAGGGTGGCATACATTTATGAGCTGTCAATAATGACAGTATAAAGTCAACTCATAACTTGATCTTCTAGCAACAGAAAGGGTAACACTTCACACTTAAAGGGCTTTGCCACAGAAACATACCCAAAGCCTGCCCCTATCAAAAGGGCTGAAATAGGCTGGATCACCCAGAGGATAAAGGGTTTAAGTATACCATTTGGCTTTTTTCTGGTTATATTTGTAATTCTGACAGTGTTTATTAATGACTTGGAAAGAAAAGAAACTACTGAGGTGGTACAAATGTCACCACCAGCCAAGCCACTTAGCAAGCGTGCCTCTGCAGACAAGTCTTCAACAACAACATTACTTTTCATAAAGCTTACCCTTGTTTTTGCAGTATTTCCAGACATAGAACAAACAGATCTCATCACAGTTATCTTTTTTGTTGTCCTTTGAAGCTTGATCAGAGGAACTGTCCTTTTTACCTACAGCAAAGAACATTGCAGTCCATATTTGCTTTAAGAGAAAGATCCTGCATTTGGTACTTCATCCCAGAAATAACAAGGATTTAACTGCGGTAGCAAAGTCAAGCACTTTAAGGATCTGACTATCTCCCATATAGACCAACACAGAAGTCAGGGCTTTGTGACTGAACAATAAACCCTGACACTGGAAGGAGTCTCAGTGAGGAAGAGGAAGGGCAGAGTCAGGAAGCTCAGAACACAGGGTGTGACTGACCATGGTTCTTGCAAAGAAGCTGACTTTGTCTCCACACCAAGGGGACCAGAGGGTGCAGAAAAGGCAATGGCAGCTGAGCAGACTGACTGGGAGTAGAAATGTTTCTCTCAAGTCAGCCAGATCAGCATGGAGGCAGTGAATACAGAGCTCAGCCCCACGCAGAGGTACTGAACCTAAACAACCAACCAAAGAATTTTGAAAACAGCAGCTGGCTTGAACTGGCTTCAATTTCCCCAGTGAGTTATATATTGAGACAATGAGTATATTATACAGATCTGCAATGGGAATCTCATTATTATTGTGATTGAACTGTGCACTCTAATTGCTATGTTTTGTAAGTCAACATTTGTATTTTGTTTCCAGTGGACTATGCATCACTTTGCTACATCAGAAATGTCACTGTACTGGACATGGGTAGAATAAGATGTAATTTTCTTCATAGCAACCCATATGATGCTGTTTTAGATTTTTGACCAAAACAATGCTGTTAACACACTCATGCCCCAGCTTCTGCTGAACAGTGATATACATCAAGGCCTCAGTTTTTCACTCTTTCCCTCTAGAGTGAATGGAACAGGGCCTGCACAATAGCTTGGGAGGGGATACAAGTGGGCAAAGGACACAAACTTACCAAACATTCCATACCATGTAACATAAAGCTCAGTAATAAAAGAGAGAAGAGGGAGTTTTAGAAGGGTTAGCTACCTTTTGCTAGGAAACCGGCAAGGCATCAGCCTGCGTGTGGGAGGCGGTGAATGACTGCCTCTGTATCACTTTTGCCTGGTTTTCCTCTTCCACTTATTATTTGGGGGATTTTTCCCTCCACCATATTGACCCTCAAGTTTTTTTGCCTTTATTCTTTCTTTTCTCTTCCCTCTGGTGATCAAGGGGAAGTGACCAAGTGGCTGTGTGATGCTCACTGAGCCACAACACCTGTGTGACATCAACTCTCTTTAGATAAGCTCATCTCAAAACTGGAGGGCTGGAAACAATCCATACCTTCATCTTTATTTCCCATTCCTGCTGGAAACTGGTCTTGGCTCTGAGGAGGTACAGTGCCACTGGGAAGGTATATCAAGACAACAGCTCTACTAACAAAGCCATATTCATTGCCTAGAAGCAGTAGGTAAGGAAAGATACTGCATGCACAGATACAATTCTGTCACCTTCCTAGAAAGGAAAAAACCTGTCCAGGACAGTACAGGGTGCTGCACAATGCTTGGGCAGAAATTGCAACACTCCTCTGCTGGCCATCTCATACCATGGGTTTCAGCACACAGTAAGGCACACACATAAGCTGCCCTCAACTACCACTGGGAGCTGTCAGGCTGTGTGAAATCAAGTCCCATTGAAAACCACTGGTCTCAAGACTGGAGAGTTGGAAACAATCCATACCTTTATCTCCCGCTCCTGCTGGCAACTGGTCTTGGCTCCGGGCAGGTACGGTGCTACTGGGACCTGCATGAGAAGACTGAATGAGCAGCATTGCTGGGTCACAAGCTCAGCTAGCTGGCAATATCCCAGCTTCTGTGGAGAATTATGTCCATCACAGGTGTAGTTTTCCACTAGCACTCCACTGCTGATACAACAGAGGTGCAATTACAGTTACGAACCCTAGCTAGTCACAGTTATTGCCAGCCACTCAACTGCTGTTTTGAATGCAGTACTTCAGGCAATAAAAGTGCAGTTCTCCCTCCCACATGATTGTGCCATGACTTACTCCATTCTTGCAAATGCATAATAGCAGAGAGGGAAAAAATGTGTATATATTGCAAGAAGAGAAATACAAAAGCTGATTCCACAAGGAAACAGTTGGTACTATCATCTAGGTATTTACCTTCTGAAGGTGGCACATCCAGCATGCATTGCCCTGTTTCCAAAGGTGTCTTCAGTTCTTTAATCCTTGTAACTGCTGGCTTTTTCCGATAATCATTTCTGGAGTTGTGTACTGAAAGCATCAAAAGGATGGTGGGGTTTAGCTGGGAGGCAAGGCAAGAACAGTTTCTACCTCTATCAAACTCAAAATCATGATTAAAAGCACTGTTTCTTGCAACTTACCATACACATTCTTCTGTTCCCTGTTGAATTCGATATGCTTGTAATCATATATAGCCTGGAAGTTTGAGGCTATCTTCCCATCAATGCCTCCAGTTTCCAACACTCTCAATGCATGGTCATCCAAGAGGTTATGGGACATTATGCATCGAGGAAATTTACATTTCCCCTTGAGAAAGTGTCGACAAACATGAAGCTTGTTGCAGTTGTTTTGCTGCATACAGTGACAACCTTTTTTGTTGTAAAACTGGCAGGTCTAAAAGTGGAGAGGATACAATAAGAAATGGAAAAGCACATAAAAATTTTTCTTTGTCCTACAGGCATGCAGCTTCAACAGCAGAAAAATGGTGATTAAAAGTCATGTGTTTACTGCAACTTCTTTAATCTAGACAGATTTCTTGCATATAGGAGAAGGTATTTTAAGCTGACTTATGCATTTTCAGTTTTGAAGTTGTACATGTTTTGTTTCCAAGAAAAGCCAACCCAACAAGCTTAGGAGTGCCAAAAATGAATGCAAGACTGTTGCATAAAACCAGACTGGCTATTCTATTTTAAAACCCCTACAGCATAATGAACAACAAAGAACAAATCTCTCCATAAAAACATGTACAGTGTGTCAAATGAGTTATCATTTCATGGAGCTGAAACTGAATTTGTACTTCTATTTGTAAAGCTTATCCTGCATTGAAGATTTGAGCTTATAGAATGGTAAGAAGAGTGCTTTGAGATTAGAGTACATATGGAAAAAGCAATGCAATTCTTTATTCACTAAAAAAGAGGTACACAGAGAATCAGACCAGGGAACACAGACCAAAAATTCTTTCATATTGACCACTAAGGACCACAGCAACAGTTTTGCTCCCAGAGCAGCCTGTAATAAGAAAGCTTCTTTGAGGACACACAGCTGACTGGCAGAGAGCCCCAATATCACACTGAGACTCTCACAGGTCCCCTCCAAATCCCTTTTCCCAGGAGCCACCAACCACTACTCAGGGATGATGGGTTGGGCATCAGTCAGTGGGTGGGGAGCAACTGTACTGGGAATTACTTGTATCTCAGGTTTAATTAACTTCTCTCTCTTCTTCTCATTACAGTTATTATATTTTATTCTATTTCAATTATTTTAGTATCCTTATCTCAACCCACAAGTTTTACCTCTTTGCCAATTCTCCTCCCCATCCCACCAGGGTGGGAGAGAGCAAGTGGCTGCATGGTACTTATCTGGGCTTAAACTATGACAACAGGGAATCCACTATTTAGCTACATCAAGAAAGCACACTGTCCCCTTGCACCTGCCAAGAAACAAAAACAAAAACCAACCAAAAAACAAAACAAACAAACAAACAAACCAGGAGAGCCAGAGAGGTGAGGAAAGTGTGAAAACCCCTCATGTTGTGCTGCTGTTGTGTTTTTCTTACTCTGAACCCCAGTTCAAGTCAGAGAATTCCAAAATGTCCTCTTTCTTGAGAGCTTCCTGCATGCCATGTCTTCACACACACAACCAGTCAGCATTTCTAAGCAGGAAACAGCCAAATTGGCTTTTACATCCGACCTCCAAACTCTCAGGTTTATGAATGGCCTGCACTGATCATAGTTTTCTCTTGGTTTTGCTATTTTACTGCATGATAGGAGTTAAAGTGCTCAATTACAGGTAATTAATGATGCCTGCCAGAGGTGAGGGCTGAACAGATTTCTAGTAAGCACTTAAGGGTAATACCAACTAAGAACAGTTGCTACTATTTGCTCACTACTGGGAACAATTAGTAATTCTCCTTGCTTACCACCATGCTCCTTCAGTCTGCCAGTAAAACATACTTTAAAACACTACACAATTAAAAAAAAAAAAATCTGTTTTGTCAGTCTACCACTTTCACAGCAGGGAACAAAGGAACGATAGAACTGTTGTGTCAACAAATCTGTGGAGATTATAACCTGCAAAAGACAAGGGCAGTACTTTGGTAATTTCTTAACCAGGAGCAGCTGTAGCCAGAACAGGGTACGACTGACTTTGAAACAGCCATACCTTGAAGACAATATTGCCCTTAAACACATGCTGAACCAGAATGGAATGTTCAACCAAATTTAACAAAATCAATGAGTGGCATACAAACTGGGCAAAGATTACTTTGTAGAAAGTCAGTGTACAAAAACTCCATGCACTTTGGAAGAGCCAGATTTGACATGAAACTGACTGCAGTCATTTGGTCATTTTCTCACAGATTCTTCTCATCTCTTACACCCTCAAGCACCAAAATGTGTGCAGGCCTACATGGACTGGAAAAGGAAAGGGGCACTCACTTCATAGTCTTCATCTCATAGAGAAGAAGCAACAAACTGGGTTTTGGACACGCCTTTTACCCTGCAAGCATGTACAATTACTGTGATCTTTCACCTCTCTCTTGCTTATCTCACCCTCTGTAAACCTCTGATGAAGTTGCTGACATTTTTGTTTGCTTGCTTTGAGCAGCTTTATGGCCACCCTGTTGGGATAACAGAATTGGCATACAAGACAGACTGTGGCCTTGCTGCCCACCTCCTGCTATCAGAGGGCAGGTCTGCTCCTGACGCATCACAGTTGACAGGGCCTTCTGCAGATGTGTACTCTGGGTACTTATTGAACAGTTTTACTGCTGTGGGGGTGGGTTTTTACTTTTTTAAGTACACAGCCCTTTCACAGATCTGGCTTTATGTTGTTTCACATTGCTATTCCCACTCCTCCTTAGTTCTGACTAATTGTTTCATATCTGGACATTAAGATCAGAACTCTGTATTTTCTCTTGCTCTCTCCCNTCTGGCTTTATGTTGTTTCACATTGCTATTCCCACTCCTCCTTAGTTCTGACTAATTGTTTCATATCTGGACATTAAGATCAGAACTCTGTATTTTCTCTTGCTCTCTCCCATTCCTAATGAATGAAAACTTTCTCTTAAGAAATGAGTACAACTTACATCAGGGAAGAAGAATGCATCGTTTTGGAGAAGCAGGACTTGCAGCTCATTCTCACTGAGGCCAGACAAATCATGTTTTTTTAGAACTTTCTTGTTCTCTGCATTCATGATATCATGCGAGTACTTACAAGAGCTGCAAGAAAATACACAGAAATATCAATGCTTACTCCTTTAGTCAAGTTGATTTAAAGAAGAACCTCAGATAATGTGCAACTTGGGAAAAGCCATGAGAGAAAGGTGGCTTGGTGAGAGTCTCTGAACATTTAGATAGTGTCTGTAATTAGCCAGAGACTGGACCAAGCAGCAGAACTCCTCTGTGAATGTGGTGACTCTATCCTCCTCATTTTAAACTTCAATGCAGCTGGACCCCAGGCACTCTCTGCCTCCAGGAAGATCCAAGTCAAAAACAGGTAACGGGAGGGAAAAGTTAATTTTAAAGGAGTACACCAACAATGCCAGAAATTGGAACAGACTTCATTTCATAAAAGGCTATTGTCCTAGGGATGGCAAGTAAAGAAACATGCAAGAGTCTGCACAAAACAAAAGCAACAGTGAAGCTGACAACAATACATTTTGTTAACTTCAGTGGCTGTGATGTTTTATTGAAAAAAAAAATCAAAAACAGGTAAGAAAGTTAAACTTATGAGTTTTGATTAAGGAACCAATTAAGCTACAATAATGAAGTCAGTGCTGCCCCTTACAAAGCCAAAAGTCTGATGAGTATGAATTAGAGATTGCAGATTTTTTACATCTATTTGAAATGGTACTGCAAATCAGTAACAGAGAGGAGACACATACATAGTCAGCCTGTGCATTAATTTAAAGCAGTAAATTGCAGCTTCCTCATGTCCTGCTCTTCAACACGTGATCTGGTACAGCCATAAGATTAGACATACTCAACCAGTAAAAATATCTTTTAATTTACTAGATTCAAGTCTATCCCTTTATTCTTTAAGCCTCTACTTAACTCCTGAAGCTCTCCTCATGACAGTTTTACCTCAAGGTGTGTCTGGTCCAATCCTTCCATACAAACCCTTGTGTAGGTATTTCTCCCCTGACCCGATACCTGTTGGACACATTCTTTGTAAGCAATAAAACAGGAAGGGCAGAAGTGTGCTGTCTTTGGTCCTGAGAAACAACCTTCCAAGGGTATTAGGTGCTGCAGGCACTCAATTATGGTTATGAAGGTAGGTAAGCTACAGAGTATCTAAGGTGGGAGACATCACCAGTGTTCCTCCCCAGTCAACCTGAGAATCCACTGACAGTCACACAGTGATCTACGTCACTTGAGTCTGTATTTCCCAGCCAAAGGTTTAAACACTCTACAAATACAATGATAACTACATAGCTGAGTTTAATAAGACATTTAGGAAAAAAGAAAATAACAGTGAAAAGCCACTTGTCAGACATTAGTTAAAAACAGGATTAACTGGACTAAAATAATGATTCCATTAAACAGAAAACCTGAGTAACTTGCCCAAACATTTTTCTTTCCAAAGATTCTAAAACAAAAAGGATGCAAGACCTGGAAGCAAGGCTAGATTTTACCTTATCAGTTAAAAAATAGTCTGTCTTGATCTATGTGGTCCACCTAGCAGAATTTATGCCCTATTTCATTTTAATCAAGCTCCCTCCCATGAAAGGTATGCTCTTTGCTGTATTGATTTTTAACGCATACCAAAGTGACTTTAAATACTTTGTGTTATTAAGAGGGCGGAATGGTTTATCATTATGAAAGGAATCGCCTCACTGCAAACTTCAATTCACACAAAGTCATCCATCATGAGTGTCTGCACATGTCAAGGCATTTCCAACAGTGAACCCCACGGGAGCTTACTCTATTGTCTGTAATGTAACAAAAAATAAGAAAATGTTATCATCCTAATGATGAGAAAGAGACATGGCATTCCCCCTCCATGCTATCCCGATCTTAGTGCATGCACAGTGATCCATTTTGTTGGGACAGAAGAGGAAGGATGAATGCACATTCCTAACACTGCATCAGCACCAGACCTGGGGCTTGGGGGCTTAAACTACAAAGTTCTTCCATCAGTAACTGTAGTGGCAAAGCTGGGTTGTTCTTCTGCATTCGCCTTTGGTTTCCTTTATGTTTTTTAAACCGGGCACCACCTTTGGCCACCTGTGGCTAGAAGAGGCTGCCAGGCCTGCCCATCCCGTGAACCCTCTATATTCCAGAAACTGGGACTGATGAACCTGGGTGATTAAACAGTGCCTCTCAAAGAAAGGGCCATAAGCCAAGCAATGACTAACAGCAAAACTCAACTTTTGTGAATCTCTAGAGTGAAACCAGAGGGCATGTCAGCACTTTGCTTTTTCCTTCTGAGAAATAGGTGTAAACTATTCCACCCAGACGCCAGGGGTCCTGAGCAACGCGTGCGGAAACGAATAGATTTAAACAAACAAACAAAAAGGAAAGAAACAAAAAAAAACCCAAATCGTCGGCTTCTACCAACACAGCGGGGGCAGGACACGAGTCCTTCCGGAGCAAGGATCCCCCGAGGCTGATCCGAGGGCATTACTGCCCGCTCCTCCCGGGGCACCAGGGCGGGGCGTGGGATGTGAGGGGGCTGTGCGGGA
>VZRH01004593.1:15556-26663 GCA_013397555.1 Urocynchramus pylzowi
GTGCTCTGGGGTACTCATGGGTCCCCCTTGTCCATGCTCCCAGTATCTCCAGGCTGCCGGAGTTCCCCCCTCTCCAGGGCCATGTTTCAGGGTCCTGGGGGTCCCTCCCCTATCTGGACACGTCCCTGCAGGCTGCCAAGTGTCGCCCAGCTCGGGTGTCACCACTCTCCATTCTCCCAACCTCAGCCCCACCGGTACCGGCAATCCCCAGGTGGCTCTGGGCNGCAGGGATTGGCCCAGGGAGAGAGTGGTGGGGAAGATTCAGGAAAAAGGGGCTGAGTTGCCTTGACAGGAAGGGAAGGACCTAGAACAAAGGGAGGGGAATGGCTTGAGGGAGAGCTCTAAGGGATGATACAACTCAGGGGTAAACCAACTTTGGGGAGAACATATGGGAACCATGGAACGAACCATTCTTAACTTAACAAAATAAAATATGAACCACAACAGGTTGGGGATTCCTTCTGCCCAAATCCATCTGTAGAAGTTACCAGGCACCTTGTGTCCATAAAAACTTCTGAAACACTAAGATTCAGAAAAAACTGCCATCCAGGAGTTCCCCTACTCTCGTCTCTCCACTTTGGGGTTTGTGGGTTCCCCCCTGTCTGGGCTGCTGCATGTCTAGTGTGTATTGGTATCCCCTCTCTCTGGGCTGCCGGAGGTCCTGGGATTCATGGAGGATCCTCTTCCCTGGGCTCCCCAGTTTTGTGTTGGAGCGGCTCCAGGGTCTTGCTTGTCAGGGTCCCCATTTCGGTGCTCTGGGGTACTCATGGGTCCCCCTTGTCCATGCTCCCAGTATCTCCAGGCTGCTGGAGTTCCCCCCTCTCCAGGGCCATGTTTCAGGGTCCTGGGGGTCCCTCCCCTATCTGGACACGTCCCTGCAGGCTGCCAAGTGTTGCCCAGCTCGGGTGTCACCACTCTCCATTCTCCCAACCTCAGCCCCACCGGTACCGGCAATCCCCAGGTGGCTCTGGGCGGACAATGCAGGACCTGACCTCGGCACACCAATCCCCGCCATGGGGAGACCCCGCATCCTAGTGCCCTCTGCCAAGGCTCTGCCGGCAGGCAGCATGGAGACCCAGGCAAAATTCTGCCATCTCAATGCCACCAAATCTCCCTGGGCTGCCCAGAATTCGGCCCTGGCGGCTCCCGGGCAAAGGTGGTGGCTCTGGCCTTGGGCAGCCACAGCTTGCCCAGGGCCACCTGTTTCACTTATGTCAGAATAATATCTACCAAATTTACCATGTAGAATAAAAGAGAATTAAAGTAATATAACCAAATAAACATAACAAGACTTGAATTTTATTTTTTCAAAAGAAAATGAAGTAATGACATGAGTTGGAAATAATAATTCTGTTTTATTCCACACTTTATAGAATTCCCTGCTGCCAGTAACTGTTTATTGATTTGCCTTAGGAAATTACAGCAGAACCACAGTAAGCACTTTCCTGAAGGCATATGGCTATCAGTCCTCATGTTCTGCATGCAGAATGGGGAGGAGGAGGAGAATGTCACTTGTGAGGAACTTTATGACAATGAACACCAGAATGACCTGCCCGGGTGTTGTGGTTGTGGTACAAATCAAGAACCACTTAATGAGGAAAGCCAAAGCTAGTCAAGGCATTTTCAGCTAAATGCAGTTTACACAAAAGGGTGATAAATAAAAAAACAAAGATCACAATCCTTTTGCTTACTTTCTTTTCTTCGGGAAATCTTTGGGAATATTTCAGGATAATGAATCCAGGCTAAGTCAGGATAGTTCCTGTGATTGGGGAACTCTGCTGAACTCTTTGGCAAGAAAAATGTGTATGTCCTTCTGGCAGATGGGATAAAAGGAAATACTAAAACCCATCTGGTAAATCCAGGGTGTTCCTTTCTGGCAGTCTTTGTGAACCAGAGACAAACTGGCTCATCTCAAGTAGGGTTTTCATTCAGTGGATCACAGGTCCCTGCAGAGTTGTCCATGTGAGCGGCTCCTTGGAGTCCCACGTGGTTGGTGGGCATCCAACAAATCAGTTAATGGAGAATGTGAGATGACTCACAGGAACAGATGAAGGTGCCCATTTTGGGATGAAATTAAACATTCCTGCAGCTTCCTTGCCTGTAGTCTGGGTTGTGGGTGGCTGTACAGGCAGATCTGCCAGTCTGTCTGTCCAGGGAGACTCCCAGGCTGCAAGGAGCTGCCCTAAATTCCTTTGTGGAGGGGGCAGCCAAAAGCTTTGCTAAGCAGAGGCTGCCCAGCAAGTGCAATCTGACTGCAGGATCCAGCAGAAGCAAGGAAGGAGGCAGCCTGGGCACAAGTTGATTGAACAGCAATTCAATCAACTTCTTTACTGCCTCAATCCCTTAATGCAGGGAATTGTGTCTTCTCTGTGTCAGAGAAGAGAAACTCTCTAATCAGCCCTGTCTTGGTATTGGGAGGCTTCTCACAGCCCTTGTGGGACCTTGCCAGGAGAGGAGGCTGGACCTTCACAGACTAGGAAGAACCTTTACCCTGTGAAATTTAAAGCTGTGTTCAAATAAAGAAGGAAGCCTGTAGGAATTACCTCTACCGAGCTCCCTGAGATTTTTTTTAAAGCTGTATTCATGTTTATACCTAAATGGCATGGGGCTAATAGCTCTTCCCACTTAAACATTCTGTTAGAGACTTCTGTTTGTGCTTTTAATTGCTTGCCCTGGTACAGAAATAAAGCAATTCAAATGCATCACAAAGACATAACTTCCTTCTTTTCCTTATGTGATAGTTGTGCAACTGAGACACAAAGGTAGAAGAACTTTGATGGGAAAAAAAGATGTGAGAAGAGTTCTCCTACATCTCTTCTGTCCATTTGTACAAAGAAGATCCAACAGGTTTTTAGTTTCCTGCAAATATTCTTCTGTTCTTCTTAATTATAGAAGACTAAGCATATTTAAGGGTCTTTTTTAGAAACGCAAAGATAATAGATTTTAAATTAATTAATGCAGTATACCATTAATCAAGTCTTCCTGAAAAGCTTTAATTTAACTAGAAAGGCCTATTGGATTTGTTGTAGTTTTTAAATTAAGCAATTTATTTCTAATGTCTTTAATAGATGAGAATATTGCCCACAAAAGAATTAGATCTTGAGCAATCTTTGACTCTGGAGGTTTGCCTCTACTCACAGGACATGAATATTAAATTACTTCATAGAATATCCATGAGGTTGATGTTTCAAGTACAAATCAGAGATATTTTAATGAAAAAAAATACCTTGCACTAAATTATCTTAAATTCCTAAATCGTTATTAAATGTTCATAAGCACAGTTTCTATGTTTTCATTGCATCTTATTCCCTGAAAAAAAATGAGAAAAGCAGAGAAGCACAGGCCAGCCTGCAGCTCCTAAAAATCAAGTGTGTTCTACACATGCTGAATTCTAGAGCTGGGATACTGCTAAATATTAAAAAGTTTAAAAAGTTAAAAATCACAAAGAATGCTTCTAACCCTTAGCATCAGATGCCTGTTGTAAAAAAAAAAAAAAAAAAAAAAAAAANTATCATGTAACTGTTTCTTAACAAAAAAAAGAAAAAAAAAAAAAAAAAAGAAAAAAATAGTCTCACAGTCTGATGAGTTTGTTATCCTGGAGAACACACTAAACAGTTTTCAGTGTGTGTGTGAGAGAGAGGAACTGTAAATTTTCAGTGTGATTCCTGACTAAAATTTCTACAATTTCCTTTTTTGTTGTCTGCTTGTTTATTTGAATTTTAATACTTCACTGGACAATGCCAAACCTGCTGTGTCTGCTTTGTCTGCAGGAAGATGAAGGAGCAGATGGAGTGGTTTGTCTGTGATAAACCATCGCTGCAGAGTCTCTGATCTAACTCACAGTAACAGGCAAACCACCAGATGTAAGGAAAGGCACTCTGATACACAGACTCACAGAGATGTAAATCAGCCTCTTCCAAGATCTCAGCTGAAATACTAGTGAAAAAAACCCAGCTGAAGCCATGAATATAATAAATGTTGTGCTGCAGAGCACAGCAACAGGAGCAGCCCTCCACGTTAGGGCTTGCCACCTCTGCAGAGGGTCTGATTTGCTCTGTGCTTGACTCTCACTAGCTGGGAAGGGCAGCATTTGAGGCACAGGTCTCCATCCCACACCTTTGGTTCAGGGGATTCAGTTTGCAGGAGTCTTTGCTAAATAACATTTAATGGAGAAGGATAATTAATTCTTCTGATGGAAACCACTATTGATGGCCAACTGAGATTCAAGCAGAAAAAACCCAGAATTGCTGCTTTCGTGTCATTGATGTCTGCTGTTTAATTTTAAATGCGCTCCTCTGTTTGTAATAAACCTGACACTGATTTCCCAAGGTGAGCACTCAGTGCTGCCTTCTCCCAGTCATCTCACTTATTGATGACTGAGTTTCTCTTACAAGGGCTCTTGTGTGCTTGCTGCTTACTCCTGCTACCTTGTCCCTGACAAGCCAGCTTACAGCTCTTCTTCCATTAACTTCTAGGAAAAAAAATTGCATACAGAAAGAGCAATTTTTGTTTAATTATAATTCTGGGGGTATTTTTTTACCATTTGTACCATGGTTTATTGTAGTCATACTTCACTGTTACTGACAAAAAGCAAAATTCCCGGAAAATTTGACATGCTGCAGTTCCCATGTAATGGCTGGAAGCTCATCCTCACCTCTCTTTCACATGTATTTCTGCAATGTCTGATTTTCTTTTAATTTTAAAAAAAGGCATCTTTTTTTGCAATGCATATACAGAGATGTCCCACATTCTTGCAGCAAATTATCAGCAGCTAAACATCGTGGTTATGAATAATTCCAGCTTGCCCTTGCCCTGGTATTTCTCACTTCTAGAACAAACACAGAACAAATTTTCCCATATAAATTCAGTCATGTTTATTGGTAAACCTCTGCCCCTGTGAAAGTGACATCTTAAGCATTTCATTCTCTCAGAGAATGGTGAATAGCCTTTTTTTTTTTTTTTTTTAAAGCACAAGTATCCTGTTTCACTGAATCAAAACACATAACAGCTGTTTCTGTTCCTGTGTTTTGATGGAGGTTTATGTCCCATATTTAATGACTGTCATTGTTGAGAACTGCAGACACAGCAAGAAAGTTGCTGTCCAGAAATAAAAGCTAAAGGGGAAATAATATTTTTCTTGGATGTGCTGTGTATCTTCAGAATTCAATACTGGACAGAACAGGGAAAAAGAGGTGAGGAGAAAGTAAGAAAAAGGATTATCACATGTGTTATATATTTTCACTACTTTATTTAGTTTATGGCTAGGCAGCAGAACAACACAGACTAAAGCACTGTTCATTTTCCCATCCTGGAAGAGTTTTTTTTCTTGCTTCTGGAAACAGAGAATATTTTGGATAGCTGTGTTTCATTTCTTATAGGGTACTTTACTTTTATTTGTGAAGAGCACAGGGGGCTGCCACAGCTGACTTGTCAGGGATGCTGAGAGTAGGAACAGGGAAACCATACAGCTGACAACAGTGGAAAGGTATGGGCTGTGACTGTGTGGGTTTTTTGTATCAGGTGCACTTGTTTGTAGCACGGAAGTTACCCAATAAAAGCACCGAGTTCTCCTCAAAATATAAAAGATTTTGTTCCTCCTCTGTACCGTTCTCCTAGTAAACAGTATGGAGTGTTGCTGTATTCCAGTGATATGGTCAGAGCTATTTAAATGTAGCTTAAAGACTTCCTATGAAGTCCAGGGGAAAGCTCTAGGATAAGATTATACTAATAATTCTAATTGTCTTTTAAATAATTTTGCTTTGTTTATGGTTGCTAGAGAACATTAGCACACCAGGCACCTAAAATTTGTAAAGTCAAACAGCATGGACTGTGAACATTCCATGTTCCATATCCTTGTGTCTCTGCACGTGCAGGTTTTCTGCCTGAGATAGTATGTGACATAAAAAAAAGATGACTTTTGTTTTATTTATGTCAAATTGAGTTTGTGGGGTACCAGTGCCTGAACAGGACTCATAAGTATTGCAATTTTATATGAAATTAATAATTAAAAACAAAAAAAAAATCACATGTAACAGGTCTCTGAACCCATGTTGTCGAAATAAAATAGGATGAGGTTTATCTTGAGCCATTTCCTTAACTGTTTGACAGCACCTGCTTGGAGATTTAAAACTGGAATTATATTTAGGTAACAGATCAGCCTGTTAGTGGAATTATTGCTGGAGATTCAGCTCTGACAAATCATATCAGCTCTTCATGGTGTGTGATGAAGCAGCAATGACCCAGCAGAAGGTCATCAAGCTTTAATTGACTGTGAGTCTAGATACTTCATGCTGGGGTTTTTGAAGATCATTTTGTTCCCAGAAGTTTTCTGCTATTATCAATGGCTATCAATTAATACCGGACGATATTGGGAATAACACTTTATTATTTTTATTAATTACATAGATGGTATGATTGAGTGTACCTTCAGTACATATGGTGGAAGATGTCCCTGCTGTGGAGGACCATGTGTAAGCACATTTTGTCTCAGACATTCTGATTGTTATGACAGGAAAGATGTGATCAGAAAAGAAGGGCCTGGTGGCTGGGCAGTGCTGTTGCAGGCCAATTTTCTACTCTGCCTGGGGACTTGAGCTCAGTACTCCACCCTTAATTCACTCTCTGAAGAAAGGCTCAAAGGGCTAGCTGTGCACGTGTGACAAAGCTGCATGAAAAATCTCCTGTACATAAGAAGCTGCACCAGGTTAGCTGTAAAAGGGAGCAGACTGGGCTTACTCATTCTATTTTCCCTCTCTCTTTTGGTCTTGTTTCCACATGGGAAGACCACGTGGCAAGACCAATATGGGATTTATGATCTAGTGAAATTAACAATTCTCTCTCTTCTCTACCTTAATTTCTCTCCTCCCTCTGCGTGGGCACAGCGCGGCTCTCCTGTTCTCCTCCATGCTCAGTCTTGGAGTTTGCTGTGGGTGTGGGGAGCTTATGACCATATGTTGTGGCTTGTGAGGCAGTGTCATGGGGAAAGGGGGGATGTCCTGACCCTTGTCAGATTTGTCTGTCAGCACCCCAGGAAAGCCGAGACCCTTGTGCCCCACCAGTCTGTCAGTATCCCATTAAGGGACTCTTCACTGGACAGCCCTGCTGGATTGGATGGGATTTGATTGACTTTTTCAGGGACACGCCTCAACAGCACCAGGGAGACCCCTCAGTGGGTCTCCCCACTTTGTTCGAGTCTGTTCCCCACTGCTGGCACTGCCAGCGCCTGAAGGATCAGATCCCTCAGACAGTTTGTGGAAGAAGAGTCTCTATTATCACAAAACTGTGACAGCCCAAGGTTTGAGGACCATCACCACTGACAGTATCTGACTGCAAAAACATGAGCAAAGCACAGATGAGCTCTGAACCTGTCCTAGGGTGACATTATGATGCTTGTATCCCGTCATATGTTCTGTGTGTACTGGATGTTGTGCTCTGTGCCTCCAAAACTGGCCCTGAACAGTGAAGTCTCTGTTGGTTATCAGCTTGCTCACTCCCCCACAGTCGGCGGGACAGACAGTGCAGTATATCCGTGCTGCTTTGACTTTCTTCTTGCTTTCCGCCTTGCTTTGCTTCTTGCTTTGCTGCTTTGCTTTTGCCTGCTAGCTAGTTTAGCTGCACAGTCCAAATTTTCTCTGGACTGTCCCCCTTTTCTTTCCCTAGGAGCCTTCTAAATCTGCTCCAGGCTGGGACCCAAGGAAACATCAAGAACACCTTGCAGCCTGCCGGGGGCTCCATCTTTCCCAGCACCAGAGGGACTGAAACGGCAACCATCCACTGGAGAGACTCTCTGAGTGTGTGATCTTTTCAGAGCGGTGAACAAATTTTGTCATCTGGTATTGTTCATTCTGTGTGCTGGGGAGTGCCGGGCCTGATAATAAACAGGTTCTTTCCATCTCTCTCTCTCTAAGGAAAATCTTTCCCTAACCGGTTGGGGGGAGGGGCCGTGTGGGTTTGTTTTCTGGAGGGGCCCCTTTGGGCGGGGTCTTCCCACAAATTTGCCCTAAACCAGGACAGAACCCCAATAAAGGTATTCAGCACACACAGAGCTCTCACCCGACAGGTGTCCCTACAGCGGAGAAGGCAGGTTCTGTAACTGTTGACTGATCCCAGCAGTTACAATGCAATCTTCCCTAACTTTTCCCCATTCTTGACTTGTTTTTATACTATATATTCATATTTAGGTGGAGTTGGAGTGGCTCAGGTCATACATGCCCTTGTTACTGATGGTGTAATTTTCTCTCACCTGGCTCAGACAGAGTCGATGAACCCCAGAGCAGGTGCCCAGTGAGGGGTGGTCAGACCCTGGGGGAGGTAATGCTGGGATGGAGGGGTGTGTTAATATCACAGTTAGCTTATTGTGAGCCCAGTTCATCCAAGGAGAGCGACTCCAGCCCAGCTGCTGGCTCAGCAGCAAGACATCTCCTCCTCCCTGCCCTGGCTGACAGGTGCTGTGGGGTTTATCAGCTGCAGAGAACCATTGAATTTCCCTCCCTGTGAGAATTCCAGCAGAGCCCGGCCACCCACCCTCCATTCCATCCCCCTTAGCAGGTGCTGTGGGTGCAGGTTTTGGGTGGGACAAGTCTCAAGCATTCCAGCCACATTCCATCCAGGCACAGCAGCTGCATTTTACCCTATAATTTCTGTACTTTTATAGCTTCTGTTAGGATATAACTTATCAGTTTCCTCTGATTTTACCCTCAGCCATCTTTCCACAGCAAGTACTTTGAAAATTCCTTGTGAGGAGTTGAGAGCTGATTGAAGTGCACTGTGCAAAATCAAGGGCTTGTTAACCAACAGAGTCAAAAGAGTGGGCTGGCTGGTGGAGTTAAGGTGACTGTAAAATAAAAGCACAAGGGTTCCCCAACAAGATCTTTGTTTGGCCAGATGAGAATTTACGATGAACATCACGCCCCACTGCAGTGGGTTGTGACACCGTCCTAGTGTTGGACTGGTTTGATGCCTTAAGTTTTAGCTTTTGTATTTTTCAGATTCTTTGCTGCCTAGGTGCGTAGCTCTGAGCTTCATATAAAGTTTTAGCAAGTTCTCTTCCCAGGGTGGGTGGACAAAACAATCCTTTTCAAGCTTGAGATCAGTTGTTACAAGCTTCAGGCCCAAAAAGTATAAACAGCGGGGAACTGAGGAGGGCAAACAAAGAGGATGGAACTTCATAACCTAAAGCTATAGTTGGACAATTAACCCCAATATGCAAATGGACCAAAACTTTATAAAAGTGTGAAACCTTGTGACCCCTTGCCCATTTTGTGGCCATTTTGGGTTCATCTTGGCTGTAGAACTGGCTGGGCTCTCTTACTGCCCAAGGTGTATCCACTGAGGCCTTTTAATAAATACCTACTTTGTTCTTTAACTCTGTCTAGCCTCTGATCTAGGTCAGCCTCTCAAGGCCTCTCAAGGCATCAAGATGATCCTTAAAGGTCCCTTAACAGCCCAAAGTTTTATGTGGTTGTGTGATTTTATGAGCTAGTAATGTGGACAGAAAGTGGAAAGAATGAGTTATAACTCAGCAAGTCAAAAATGTTCACACTCCTAAGACTTCCCATTTTTCCATGCTTTATTTCTGCTACCACTCTTGTCCACCCTCTCCACATAGAAGAAAGTCAAACTGTAATTGTGTCATAAAGGAAATGCAACGAAGATTAAAAGTCTGCACATTGTGGATAGTTTGGGGTTTTTTTCAGTTTAACCATGAAAGGAGGTATGTACAGTAACATAGATATATACATTTTAAGATCATGCAGTGCACATACTGTCATGAATTAAGCTACAGAAGTGCATGTTATACATATGAAATACATGTTAAATGTGTACTAGTATATGGAAGGGTGCAAACCTTGCCTGCTCTTTGTTCTGGAGTTCCTTAAGGTCATGAGGGTTCTTCTACAAGGCGTATTCTAGTTGTGCCTTTGGCATTGCTGTGCTGGCCTGCCAGTGCTACAGATTTAGCAAATCTTTCACTCCTAATGAAAGCATTCCTCTTCACAGGAGCTGTCAGACATAAACTACACTAAGTGTTTGGGGCAGACCAGAAATAAAACCAAAACTTTAAAAAGCAGCACAGAAATGTAGTGAAAATTAGAAAAGGCGATCTGCTTGGCAGAGCTGCATGTTGGCTTTTTAGTGTTCTATTTTAACATTTTGACACCCTACCCCAGGCACCCTGATTTATCTGACATAAATCAGTAAATCTTCGCTAGTTCCCGATTTCCCTGCCAAAACATAAGAAACAACAAAGATCAAGTGTGTGCATTTAGCTCAGCTATTGTTTGCCTCAACAGTGTTCTTTTTGTTTCCCTTATTCTTGCAGAAAACATTCTTTATTCAGGAAAAAAATTTGTATCCTGAAACAATAGTTCACTATGTTTTTCTGCTTTCCAAATGTCTTTTCAGGTTTATTGTGCGGAGACTTCCAACTGTGTGTGTTCATGAGAGGTGTTATCAGAAAGGTGTACTGCAATTATTTTTATTAATCATTCTGTTTAAAAGAAATGTAAATTTCTCTATACAAGCATGTCTTTCTTTCCCCCATCCCTCCTACTCATTTGACATTTTGTAAAAATGTTTTTGCAGTTACCCAGGATTGCAGATTTTATGCAGCACAGCTGCTAAATATCAAAGGGCACATGAAGTAATGTTGATCTAATGAGGATGGTGCTGCAAAGGCTACAACAGAAAAGCTTGCAAAGTAATAAAGCCCCTAATTATCAGTCTCTCCAAAACACATTGTTAAAAGTTTTCTTCCAATATTTTGTATTTGTACAAATCTAACCTCAAAGAAAATGCTTCTCCTGCTTATCCCTCCTGGTGGCTAATTTTGAAATGCATAACTTAGCTGACTCTGCCTCAAATGGCAAACTAAATTAAGACTGTGACTCAGGAAAGCAAATTTGCATATGTTTAGTACTATGGAAAAGAGGAAACTGTTTTGTCTTGTGGGTTCAATTGAGTGGATGGAGTCAGGAGAAGAAATTAATTTGTAGCTGAAGTTCTTTAATTTGCAATAGCTTGAAATTCTGGTTTAGAAGCTCCTGAGGGTAAACAAGTTCAGGACATTTTTTTTCAAAACAAAGCAGCTTGTCCACCTGTAAATGGG
>VZRH01004593.1:32159-50736 GCA_013397555.1 Urocynchramus pylzowi
AAAAAAACATTTATTTGGGTGAAATTTTGGGTTTAAAAAAAAAAAAAAAAAAAAACCCAAAACATTTTGTAAATAAATGAAACCAGTAAGGATTTTGGGGTCCAGATATACTGATGTTCCTTCCAACACTGCAGTCCTTACCATGGAGCTGGAAATCAAGGGCTTGTCTAGATTAGAAAATTCAATATATTTTGAAACATCTTTGCCCAATGGCATGAACGGGCACACCAGAGGCCACAGCTGATCATCATGAGCTCTTTTTGTTCCCAGAACAAGATTTTTAAAGAAAATTGCAAGTTAGTAAATGTTCTTGGAGTTTTGTTGCTGCCATATCATGCCCAGGAATTACAGAGGGACCTGGTGGTCGACAGAGGCCAAAGCTGTGCCAAGGACTGACCTCATGAAATACTGGCATAGCCAACAGATCTTCTGTGTCCCAGTATGGTCCCAGCCAGCAATAAATGTACTTATGAGTGTATAAACTTAGTTTTCAAAAAGATAATTACCACATTAAAAGCCTTAGATGTCCTTTATGCTCTGACTTGTAGTCATAGATGACATGCACACTTACATCTGGGGTTTTTGTACTGAAAATATTAGACAGATAGATAGATAGATAGATAGATAGATAGATAGATAGATAGATAGAGAGACAGACAGATAGATAGATAGATAGATAGATAGATAGATAGATAGATAGAGAGATAGATAGATAGATAGATAGATAGATAGATAGATAGATAGATAGACAGATAGATAGATAGATAGATAGATATTACACAAATGTCATTTGTTCAGGTTTACCTGAAACTTTTCAGTGTCCTATCAATTGAAAAAATAAGCAAGGCAGATGAAAGTGTCTCCCTGCTGTCAGGGAGACATACACTCCCTGTATGACAGGTTGGATTTTTGCTTTAGACTAATTTGAGATTGTTTAGAAAGTATGTTTCTTGCTACTTCTCATTTGATATGACACTTAGTTTAATTGCTTTAAGGCTCACTTTGCACACACAATAATTGATTTATTTTCTCAAGACAGTGAATTTGAATTGCTGGAGAGCCTGGGTTTCCAATTCTTAAAAAGGCTCTTGGCAGGCAGGCTCTGTGCTGTGGGAGAGACTGGTTTACCTTGCAGACCCTGGATGCTCATGGGGCTCCAGGTTTTTCTGAGTCCCAGGATTCTCCTCCACAGACTCTAACCTACTTTTACACAAGGAAGTCCTTTGCCAGGAGTAACTGGGAAATCTGTAACAGATGAGAAGGTGACCAAATTAATGGGTTGGCTTTGGAGTGCACCAGATCTGCAGTTTGCCTCCACTGCAAAGGTTTCTCAGAAGAATCACTGTAACGTAGCAGCATCCACCCAAGGTTCCTCTGTTTCCATCTCATGTTTTTTCTTATTAAATATCTCTATTCCCTAATGAAAGCATTGTGTAGTATTTAGCAGCTGGGGGGACCACTTGTCTTCCCAAAGAATGTAATTGGGTTTTATAGATACTACTCTTAACACCCTGAAATGTTCAGCACTGCTGCTGTCCCTTCTGATTTCTCTTGAGCAGCTTTTTCAGAAACCCCTGCATGGTTCAGAGAGATTCCTTCTGTTGGGTGGTTCAGGAACTCTGCAGTAAAGTGTGAGGGGGTGTGTGTTTCATATTATATTTACCATAGTAATTCACAGCAATATCTGACGGTGTTGACATACTCTGCATGTTCAAGGGGCTGCCGGGGGAGTTGTCAACTGTGCCAGCTTCTGTCCTCACCTCCTCTAACACCTATAAAATTATGGATGTACCAATATCAGTGTGTGGGATGGCTGTACAGGTGAATATGTATGTTCACACATAAATATAAATGCATATCCACAATATTATTTAAAGCAGCTTCTTATGTATCCTCTCTTTCCAATAAAAAGTAAAAAATACAAAGCCCTGAGGTTGTTTCTGCTACTGACTCTGGGCATGTTAATAGGGGGGAGATTCTCTAACTAGATTATTTCCTGCAAGGTGTAGATGAACTATCCTGTACTGATTTATCTCCCATCTGTTAAAGAGCCCCAAACCAGCTGATTTCCTAAAGATTGGCAGGATTCTCAGGGAATATATAGGAACTTCAAAGCTGACAGCAAAAACAACATAAATTATGTTTTCCTGGAGATGATGACAGACACAATGTCTCGGCTTAGTTTATAGCATAAGTTACAACTCCTTGTGTTTGAATGGAATAATTTTGACAAAATTCAGTCTGTCATGCAAATTTTTAACCTCATCTCTACTGGTTTTTTTAAAGTTGCTCAGTTCTCTAACAGAGAAAAGAGAAGCACACATGGGTAGCCACAGCTATTTTTAGAACCAGCTCAAGCATGTCCTTCCTGCTGGTGCCCCAGAAATAACAGGGCTAATCTTGCTGTGAGTGGTCTTTTATTACCTTTTCCTTTTCGGCCTTGGAATGACCCGCTACTTTTGATTTTAGATTAAATCCCACGAATATCATGGGCCTTGCATGGGGAAGCAGAAGGTCAGGTGTCAAATAAAGTGAATCAAGTCCAGGTCTCTTGTAGGACTGCCTAGTTGGAAAAGTATTTTGAGTCAAATCAGGCATTTGCAGAAAATAGCATAAAAGAAGAGAGAAAAAATAACTCAGGAAGAAAGACATAAAAGAAAAAGACTATTAGGGTTTTCCCAGTTATGCATAACCTTAACTTTTTATGTACATTTTCAATTATTTTGTATTAAAACTGTTTCTGGCTTTCAGAGAAACTTGGGTTTGAGTTCTTTATAAAGAGGAATATTTTTCAGCTGTAGCTGAAATTTTAAATAGGCCTTTTTCAATGCTCTGGCAAATTTACTTTCTAAATGGTGGTGAAAAAGGCATTAACATGACACTGACATTCATACTGTGAGGAATGAATGAATCAACAGGATGAACGTGATGAAGTGAAACTAAAATGGAGCTATTTGCCTGTGCGCTTTCTCCCACAGTTATACGACAGTTATATAACACAAACTTCTTAAATCTTGCATCTTCCATGGATTTTACCCAAAATTTCTCAGTCTGTAGTGATCCAGCAGAACACTGTTCATTTATTTATTTTGCTTATCTGGGATTTATGGGCCCATTAGTAAAGTTATACTGCTGTGGGGAATTCGGGAACCTGGTCTGGGTTTTATCTTAAATAAGGAAAAGAAACGTGGAGACATGGATATGTGGGAGGAGAGAACGTCTCTGTGCTTGCCTCTGCCATTACTGGGTTAATACAAAGAGCATTTCCTTTATTCATTAACACCCTCTGGGGAGGCATGTACGTAATGCAAACCTCACAAAATGCACATGGGGAGCATGTGTGTGAAATGTTTTTTCATCATCCTCATTGCTGATGCCTGTGAGCAGAGTCTCTCTCCAAACCAGGGCAGTGGAATTTCCTCTGTAAATTGAATTTCTCTGAGTCCAGGAGCAGCTGCACAAAGGCAGCTTTTGCGAGGTGCTTGGGGCTGGAGCAGGTGACAATATACAGTGGGGTGGAAAGTCATTGCCATTCTTTAGCACATGAGATGTGATTGATTATCCCATCTTCATGTTATCAAAATACAACACACTTCACAAGATCTTATTAGGAAAATGAGACAGCCCTTATTGTGCCTTCTAACAGGTCTTAACAGCAAACTCTTTCTGAGTGCCAGGTTCGTTTTGACTCATATCTATATAATTTTAGTCTTATCTGCCTGAGAGAAGTTCTCTTTACAGAATAGCTGAGGAGGCAGCTGCAAATTCAATGAGAGGTTAATCAGGAAAACAGACATAATATTCTTGAGGTTTTTTCCAAGGCATGTTGTACAAAGTAAACAACCCAACTCAACCCAAAGGCTGGCATTTAGTAATAATACAAGTAGAGCTGAATAAAATAAATTTATTCTAAAAATTTAACTATGCACATAATCTTCTCCAATTCTATATTTTGCAAGAAAAATGTTCTATAGCTAATATTTTGTTAAAGTGGCAGAAATTTCAACATGGAAAACAATGCAAGTTGTAATTTCTTCCCTATGCAGGGTTTGATGCACTTAAATAGACACAGTTATTGTTACATTTTTGCAGAAGTCAACCAGAACAGGTTTAAAATGAATAAAATACAAGGAAATGTCATACTTTGTAGACATGATGAATGAAGAGAGTGTTTCAAATTGTCTGATTAGGTATTTTTTGTCACAGTTGTGTTCATCTGCACACAATAAATGAACAGACACCCTGTTAGAAACGAAGTCTATTTTAAAATCTACCAGCTGGTGAAAGACTTCCATGGACTCAAGCCTGGATTTTCCCTTATCCATTAGTCAAGTCCTTTTCTTGCCACACTTTTCCTTGATACTTAATGGGTTTGTAACTGCCTGTGTCTGTGATTTGTCCCTGGCAGGAGATCCACCTGTGGTTATACCAAGGACACAGTTTTCTCATCACTGACAGCTTTGTTCATTTGCCAGTGGAAATGTCCATGTCCAAATCCCTTTTCCCACCAGCCTGGTTCTTCCCAGAACTCTGTCAAATCCAGCAGCTGAAAAATTGCCCCATTTACACCACAGATTGCAGCTCAGTCTGAGCAGCAGATCACCTCCATCAGACAGGAATTTTTGCTACAAACACAATGTGTTTTTTTTTTTTAAGGGAAAACATTCCTGAACCTTTACCTGTCTTTCATACCAGATTTCATAAACCATTCAGTGAAGTGGTCGGTGATGTGGGAAATTCAACTGTACAAGTGAAATTTTTACCTTTTTGTGCTTTCTGTGGTGTGCTACCTTTTGCTAAGGATTTCAATGTGTATCTCCCCATCCTCACAATTAGTAGCATTAAAGGGTCCCACCACAGCTGCCATTCAGCTTTATATAGCTTTTTAAACCTTAAATATTTTCTAAAGATTGTCCTCAGTACAAATATTTTAACAGAAATAATTTTGATCCTCCATCCCCTCTTGCCCTTGAAAAAGGCAAAGGGAGAGGAGCATCTGGAAATGTCTGCCCAGATCACCTGCAGGAAGGAGGGCAGAATCCCTTCCTGCTGTAATTCAAAACCTCCACACAAACCCTAAATTGTGGTAGGGGCAGTGCCCCCAGCAGGGGGGCAAATCGGGATGGCATGGGGGAGAGGGAAAGGAGGAGGGAAAAGTGAGGAAAAGGAACAGGAAAATGAAAAGGAGGAGGGAAAAGGAAAGGGAAAGAGGAGAAGGGGGAAGGGAAGGGAAGGGAAGGGAAGGGAAGGGAAGGGAAGGGAAGGGAAGGGAGAAAAAAAGGAGAAAGGGAAGAGGAAATCAGGAATTGAAAATAATATCCAAGATCCCAGAGAAATGAGAACAATTTATGTTTGCAAAGGCTTCTAAATTTGTCAGCAAACCAGAGGTTTGGACCCCTGTTTTTCTCCCCTGCTGGAAGATCCCTCCGTTCTCTGTGTCCCCTTAGTGCCACAGGAAGGTTCAGGTGTCACAGATTTGCACATACAAAGTGTGGCTGAGAAACCACCCCACAATGGAAGATGTGGTTCAGAAATACTATTCAGAAATCCTAACGAAGCATGTACATGATGATATTTCCATTTAAATGAGCAGAGGGAACAAGGAACAATTAAATATGAAGTCATAAACAGTTCCAATGCAGTGAAACAGGTTTTCATTGTAATCTCACTGCTTTTGGCACAGTAATTGCATATTAAAGCAAGATAAAACTTCTGAATTTAAACCAAGTATATTTTGTAAAACTGACTTTATTCAGTTAAGATATGCAGTTCTTAAGGAATGATGCTGAAGGTGGGAGATGTGCTTATAATTTGTTAATTTTCTCTTTATTTTAGTTGCTAAAATTCTTTTTAAATAAGATTCTTCTAATGACTATAAGTTTATTTGCAATGTCCTGCCTCAAACTGTGATTTTATCTGCATTTTGATTAGCTAAAAGGAGAACAGGCAAGTAGTGGGTGAGTCAAGGTCAGATAGAATCCAGGGGGGGCTTCACGAGATGTGTTTTTCAGTCTGAATTTGCCTATTGAAACAGTCTTTCCCCCCATGAATGAGTGATGAAAAGATGCAAGGACATCAAGACAAGGTTTGAATTTCTCCTATCTCTATTTCTTCTTCTTTTTTTCCTTATTAAAACAGAAACTAAAAATTAGCTGAACATTGCCAATTTGCACTTTTTAGGAGTTTTACTGTTTGAAAGACCCTGCTCTCTGCTCAGACAATCCAAAGAGCTCCATCCTGAACTGACTCAGGTTCCTCCCTTGACACTGCTGGTAAATGATGCAGCCCAGCAGGACTTTGGTAATGAAGCATGATGTGCTCAAGGCTTTTTAGTTGTTGGACTGCTCTAATTATGCAGCCTGGGAAAGCTCATCTTTCCTGCATTTCTTCAGACCATCACATTTACAGAGAAATTCTGGGATTTTCCTGGGATTTTCCCAGTGGGATTTTCCCAGTGAACCCAAGGGACAAAAGTTATCCCTTCTCTGTAGTGTTACAAACTGTAATTTTTTTAAGCTTCTGGAAATCCAATGCTGACAAGTCTCACCCGTAATCCTAAAACACATGTGGCCTCCATATGGTGGTTCACACCCAAGGAGATTTCACTGGAGTGAAACTCCAGTGATTGACACTGGTGTATTGCTCTGACTCAGTCACCCTTACGCTTTGTCAAAAATTGAGATAAAGAAGTCAGAAGGTCTAAAAAATTAACACTGAAGCACAGTAGGTCATGGATTCAGAGAATTCTGGATTTATGCATTTTTTAAAGCTTGAAAATCAGAAAAGCAAAGGGTGAAAATTTGCTGAGGCAAAACTAGAAGAGTCAGAGTTCTGCAGAGTGAATTTATAGGCCACATTGTGTAAGTCAAACCATTTATCTTCTTTTTCTACTTTAGAATCTACATAAATGACTGGATTACTGAAAACAAAATAAATTTTTAAAACAAAGATTCATGGACTCTGCTAAGTTAATTAAAAATGTTTGTCCCTTACAATAACTCAATCATGATACATTTTTTCAATGTCATCCATATTTCTTTTGCCTTAGCTCTAAAAATATGAGTTAATCAAAATGCCTGGATTATTTAATTTACTACAGTGTGCTGGATCCAGACCTACGCATTTAATCAAAAGTCTCTCTCCATCAGAAAAAATAAAGAGCTTTATTGGATATGTGAGACCTTATGATTGTTTGGATTTTTTTAAAGGCCTGTTGTGGGATGTGACAATAGAAAATTAATGAGACCCTGCGCACTGAAAGATTTGAAGAACCACCATACAAGTGCTTGTCACTGACCCTGAGAGGGGTTCACATCACTTTGTTTATCAATGCAATGACCTTGGGCATGGCCTCCCCCCAGTGAAACCATTTTCCCATCCCTGCTGTTTCAGTCACATGGCTGTGATGTGCTAAGGGCACACAGAAGTGTGATAAACCCTTATTCTTAGTAGTTTACAGCTGAAATAAGCAAGAAGAACAAGAGTGACAGGGAAACAGAGGTTGAAAGGCTTCCCAGTGCAACTTGATGCCTGAGCTAGAAATGCAGTTCATCTTCAGTCTAGCACCTCAGTCCATTCAGAAAGAAACACTTGAGTGTGTCTGGGGATTACTGGAAAGCTAAAAATTAAAGTGGTCTGATGGATTGATGGCTGGAAAATCCAATGAAAGTTATTCATTACAAAGATACCACCTTTGGCTCTGCATCCTTGCATCAATTTTTGTAAAGTGGGTGGTTAGGGGAGACAAAACAATGTTCCACCTTGTGTTTGTACCCTTCCCTGGGCATGTGCCATTGGCTATTGTTAGAAACTGTCCCTGGATGCCACAGCTGAGAGTCTGAAGGTCATCTGTACCCTGCAGATCATGGACTCAGAGAACAGGAGTTCTCTGTTCAGGAGAAGAGAGATCTGGTGGGAGATCTGGAATTGGGTACTTCAGCCCCAGCAGGGTCATCTTCCAAGTTAGATTCAGCTTTGAAATCAGACCTGAAATGTGCTCATGGTCCCACCATTCACATTTTGAACCACTTCCAAGGATGGGGATATCACAGTGTCTCTTGTCCCTGGTCCAGGAGGTTGGACACTCTCATTGTAGAAATCTCTTCTCCTGTTCTCTGCTCAGAGATTCTTCTTCTGTTGCATCTTTTATGTAGAGCCTTGGAGTTTGGGGGTTTTGCTTTTGTTTTCGTTAGGTTTTTTTTTAATTTTGGGGTTTTGGTTGATTGGTTGGGATTTTTTGTGGTTGAGTTCTTTTTTGGTTTTTTGGAGTTTTTTTCCCTGTGTGAAAATTCAAATTGAAAGAAGCAAGTTGTAGAGGATTTTGTGGACAGCTGGCTGGCTGAGAGAATACAGTTAGTTAAGCGAGAAGGGGATAAGTACAAGAATCAGCAGTCAGTGTCTGAATAGGCAAGGTCACTGTGCCCTTGGTGTAACAGCAGGTTGGGGGAGAGGATTTTTTAATTGGAAGAGTGAAGAAAAATTAAACAAACTAACCACAAGAATGTAAAAGTAGGCGTATTAACTGATAAGTAACTAACCAATGATGAGCTGTACTTTTGCAATATGTATGAGCTAGTTAAAGACTGTATTTAACTGGGTGTTTGGGTTACAATAAACGAGCTCTGCAAACGACCACCTGGTGTTTGCATCTCCCTTCTCCGACAGCAAGTAAGCAAAAGTTAAAAAAAGAAGCAGGTATAAGCACCTATTTTGAGTAAGCTTCCCTTTCTCAGTAGGAACTAGGTGCTAAAACCCTTCTGCAGACACAAAATCATTGTATCGAGCTTAGACCATTAATTCCACTTTATAGGGGAAGAAATTGTTTTATTCTGCTTCAATACCTTTTTTACAGCCTCTGAAATGCTTTGTAAAAGAAGCATAAAGCTGAATCTCATCTATTAGTTATCTTTTCCTGTATGAAGGAATCCTTCTTCTCTTTCTGCATACACTAAAAGGTTTATTTCTTCAGAGTACCTTCAGCACTAGGCAATCCTTAAGAACCAACAGAACTTTTTACCAAGGTGCCTCTTGTTAAAAAGTGGGGAGCACTTGGCACAGTTGCTGGGCAGCAAACCACTTCCACAGCCGGATGGATTTTTATCTTTCCCCCTGTGACAGCCCCCTATATGAGCAGACACTACTGGGAGGCAATTGCTGTTTTTCCTAAGGAGAAAACAAACAATCACTGTATGAACACATCTAACTCGGTGTTCTTTCTTTGGCAGGACACCTGTGTGTGCCACCTGCAAGGTGGGAGGATGCTGCAGGAGATGGGGGAAGCTTCTGTTCATCCACCCCATCTCTGTTGTTGTTTTTGTGCATCATAATGAGCACATCTCACACTGGACAAGTCTCAGAACATTTCCCATTTGTGGGTGCCCAGGGAATGCCAAGGTCACGGGACAGATCTGTTTTCATGGTTTCTTGTCTGCTTTTTGCACATACAAATGAGATTGCAGAGTAATAATGGAGGAAAAATATGAACTATCACAGCAGAGTGTGTCCTACCCCATAGGTAAAAAACACCTGGGAGATAAGGCAAATAAACTTGTTCCTTTATTTCTACCTGTATGTAAGGAATAAACCTTGGAGTATCCAGCTGCTGGTGGTTTTACTTCTGCCATGTGCTGTATAAATTTTACACCAAAAAGTAATTTCACACAATTTTTAGCATGAAGAAATATGAAGACAGAAAAAGCGCAAATACCAGGGGGGTGATGAATCCCAGACATTCAGTAACAGTCTGCAGTGCAAAGTCACAAAAGAAGCTGCAACTTTCTGCTCTGTCTCTTCATCTTTTCATCTCTAAAGCAGAGGCTTCAACACATGCATTTGAAAAGCTTTGCCACATGGCACAAACTGTATTTTCCTCTGGGAGTAAAAACAAATCTCACAGGATACACATGAGCTACAACTTTAGATCTGGTGGTGCTGCTGCTGCTGGAAAATGTTTTGGCACTACAGAGCTAAATTTGTAAGACACAGACTGAGTCTTTGTCACAGGCTGGTGATACACTCAGCCAAAAGAGGGTCAGAGCAGCACAGCGCAATCCACAGGCAAATTCAGATTTTAAAATATTCCCTGTTGGCTTGAATTGTTTCTTTCTTAAAGTCTGCATGCTATTACACCAAACTATCCTGAATGGCATCCACAGATGAGCATCCTAAATTTCATTTCATTGCACTGACTGTCTGTTTTAAATATTTAGTTGATTAACAGCCAACATAATTTGATGAGGCTGTGATTTGAACCATCTCCTTAAAGACAATGGAATAAATGTATTTGAAGAATTAGTTGTTTCAGTCAGCCATAGGAAATGAAGAACAGCTGTGAGAATAAAATAATTTTCTTTTGCTTCTTTTTAATTCTCTAAGAAATGGTAGACATGATGGCTTCATAGAATTTCTTTACTTGTGCTCAAATGAAGCCATAGGTTTTTTTTGTTTGTTTTTAATGAAACATGGGAATTTGTTGTCTGCCTTCATTCAACACAGGTGGGTGAAAGTTTATCAGACTTGCAAACATCTGTCCTCTGTTTACTCTGAAAGACAGTTTGTGTTCCCAATAAGAGAAAATTTCATGCCTTGATGTTTCAGCCAGAAATTACAAAAAATTGTTTTCTGTAATACCTTTCACTTTATTTTGAATTGAGATTGAATTTCCTGGGCCAATTCAATGGCAAACACACTCCTCCAAAGCTTTAATTCTATTTTTCCTTATTAAAATTGCTGCAATGGTCCCCAGGTTATCTATGTGTAGGGACCAGACCAGGTGGCTGCAGGGCAAGGGGAGGTGATAGACAGACATTGAGGGGAATTCTACCCCCTACACCGGTGATGCTCCTGCCAGAAATCACCAGACCCCCTGTTCAAAAGCTGAAATGCCACCTTCCACTCTGAAAATGGCTCTTTCATCACATTTCTAATGGAATAAAAGGACACTTAAATAGAAAGAGCAAGTTCAGTGTTGCTTTAGTAATGATAACATGGGTGAACTGCACCAAAGAACAATTGCTTAGTCAGGTCCTAATACTTGGGGCATTTATTGACACACTGAAGTAATCTCAGGGGATCCCTTCTCAGGCACTAGAAAAGCATTTTTATGAGAAAAATCACACCTTACAAGTGTAAATGAGATGTAGCTAATGCTGTTTTCTTATTCTATTGAGAGTTCAACACATAAAATGACATTGCCAAATGGTTTATGGTACTCCAGGCACAGTTGTAGTGGGCAGGAAGCAAAGCCTGGCATGCAAGAAAGGGAGAGAGGGAATTACTGGGCCTTCTGTTTTATTGGTTAAAAGTGTTATAAATAAAACTTTCGCAAGCCCATTAAAAATTAAAAAAAAATATTATTTATTATCAATTGTTTACAAATCAGATAGCCGACCCACCGAAGGACAGCGCCGAGCCCGGGCTCGATGCTGGGTGAACCAAAAAGCCTGGCTTCTGTCACACCAAGCCTACCCCGCTCACGACTGCGGCATGTTGGAGCAGAGTTTTATACTCTGTTTCTGCCCTCAGGCTTAGTTCTGTCTTCCTACAGTGTCCTCCATATTCACGTAGGTTTCTTCCCGTTTCTTCTCACATTCATGTTGGACTCCTTTCGGCATTCCTTGATGTAAAAAGTCCTTCCAAGAAGCGATGGATGGTATCATCCCAGTTACGGGAACTCGGCATTCAGCTTGGATTATCTGCAGGATACATCTTGATCGCCCATCCGTACCAGGTGTTCCCTGGGCAGATCGGCGGTGATGGGCGTTGCCCTGTGTCGAGTGACTTCTTGTTAAAATGTTAATGTGTGTCCCTCCACCCATTTCACCGGTTTCTGTTACACTACATTCTAGTCTGGCCCCGAGTGTTCAAATGTTAATAACACCTCCTCCACCCATGGCTGCTTCTTCATGGTGTGTGCTGCAGCAGCAGCCTGATAACATGTTAATTTGTCCTCCCAGCTGCAGGCTTCTGGGTGGCGACTGCCGAAGCCCCACAGCCTGTTCGAATGTAAATGAAAGGAATTTGGCTTGATAGTTTCTTCCTGTGGTTTGTCTCACCCAGTCACTTACTATTTCTAATTATTTCCATTAGTCACTTACTATTTCTAATATATTAAAAAATATTTACTTCAGTATGAATTATCAATTACCTATAACAAAAGCATTTGTGCCAGGAATTAAAATATAGAAATATATTGATTTTAGTCCATACATTGCCTTTGTTTTTTAATGGGAAACAGAAAATAGAGGCTGAAGAGAAGGGGTAAGTGGCCAAAACTCTTTCTCTTGCTTTGAACTGTCACCCTTAAGAAAAATTGGAGGTCTTCTATCCACGAAAAAAAAAGTATCTCTCAAAAAAAGTAAATGAAAGGCTGTATAACCTAACTCAAATTATTGACATTAGCATGGTACTGGAAAGTCATAGACAGCTTTATTTTATAAATTTATTTGTGATTGTTAATCACTAAATAAAAACCAAGAGACAAATAGATAAGGAATGCAGGAGGATGAAGCTATAATTGGGTTGTCCTAATTTACAGTTTCTCAAGTGAAAAGTAAAGTAAGGAAAAAGCCTTTATCTTTCTTTTAGTTCCAGAACATTACACAAGAAACACTTTCAGGTGGACAAAATAATCCATACGAACTATAAGGACATGAATTCAACAGTAAAATGAGATGTAGGTACAGAAGAATTCAAGTTTCCACTGCATGGTGTTTCGGTTCCCTTCCCTGAGAATGCTCAGGCTTGTTTCTCAAGTTCATAAATATGAGTGTAAGGTCCATTAAATGTCTGAAGATTTTTCTGGACTGCACCATGACAATAGCAGACATCTTGAGGCACATCTTCCCTTTGGGTTGCATAGGTAGGTGATTTTTTTCTCTCTTAGTCAAGGGCATTGCAGCACTTCCAGCCTTGGAATTTTACCCTTTCCAGAGCTGTTCACCATAGTAAACACAGAAATGCAGGAAATGCTTTCAAAAGTTTGCATTTTGTTTTTTTTCTTTTCCCCTGTGGTTGATGCTTTACTTATTAAAACACACGCTGCATCCAGATGAGAAAAAGTATAAAACCCAAGCTAAGAACATGAAATTTACTTATTGATTATAGGAGGTTTTCATGGGAAATTCATTTCAGAATCCCAAAGTCACCACTGAGATGTAAAGCATTTAAAGCAAGCTTGAATTCAAGTATTTATACTCAAAGAAAGCCAGAGATCAGGTGATAGGAAAGTAGTCCGAAGGAAAAGTATGAAAGCAATGCAATAAAAGAAACACAGATAAAATGCTTTCAGCAGGAAATGCAAGATTCAGGGTGGCAGTGAAAGATGAGTGTAATGGAAGATAATCTGTGTTTGCGCAGTTTTGGAAATGTAACAACTTAGTTGTATTTTTTTGCTGTCATATTTATTTATTGATGCTGCAGTACTCTGTCCAATATGGTAAGAGCTGAGGAACACTCAGGACTGGCAGGAGACATTCATCAAGTGGTGGAGAACGCTGCCTGGAGAGGGTTTTCTCTGACAAAGAGGTTTTCCTACTGTTCCCAACCATAAATCTTCACTCTGGGGAAAGAGGCTGGATCTCACTACATCTGCCACAACTTTTTCCACAGCTGCTCTCATTTTGAGCTGTCATGGAGCTTTTACATTCTCACTGGGGGCTGTGCTTTTGCTGCCATGGCACACCAGGTTGGTTGATGACACTGTCCTCTCAGCCTGTCACAAGCCAGGGGGTATCAGGGGACCAAACTCTGTGCAGGATCAGAGGGAATGGCATTCCAGCACTAGGATCAGAGCTGGCACTGTGCCAGGGAGGCTTCAGTTCCTGTAGCAGAGATTCAGACACTCTAGGCACAGCAAAAAGGATGCAACTGATTCAAGTCTTGGAAATTCCTCACCTGAATCTTAAGACTCAGACTTACACCTTAGTGGCCAAGTTTTCCAAAGGTGAGGAATGTCTTTTACTGCAGAGAATAAATAACTTTTGCTGTTTATTTTCATAGTATTTCCTTTCCATTTTATAAGCTCTTTATCAATATATATTTTCATTGAGCATTGCTGGGATATAGAGGGAAAAAGAGAGATACTAGAATTAGGAAACTTTTTTTTTGGTTGACGTTGAAGACAATTTACTTTGCCAGTAAGTATTCTTAGAATTAATAGTAGATTAAAATCCCTTTTCTTACAGGCATGAATATTTAAGCAGTTTTTCATTCTATAATATTTGTCATCTTAACTGTAAATCCTTTTACTTAACACTACTTTTATTAACATTCAAGTTATGAATTTCCCTTTATGAACACATAGAGGGGAATAACTGCCTGAGATGAATTTTCATCCTCCCCTCCCTTTGCTCTGACTTCTTAGCTTTGAGTCTGAGAAGAAAAAAAAAAAGCAAAAATACTGTTTCCTGTATTCACTTTTAAAAAAGTGTGCTGGATATTATTGTACACCAGAATACAAACACCTTGTCTGTTTCAGTGAATGTATTCAAGTAGAATCTTATCTGCATGCAATACATGCTCAGAGCCACAGAAATCACTGAAAATGTTTGTTTCAGGCTCACTTTACAAACTGAGCTCTCTGGAGTGGTATTTCAGTTCAAATTAGGTTGTGTCAGATAGGACAGATTTTTTAAGTTGAATTTTTTTTTCAGAATATTTCTTTTGTATTAATAAAGACTCTGAGTATTTCTCACAAATCAGACATGCCTAAAAATTAGTGGATTCCTGAGAGTTAGAAGTGTTTGTGGCCTGTGGGGTTCGACTTGCTGCCAGGGAAGGGGGGAGCCTAGTGAATTTCCTGTGGATCCTGTGGGCAGCTGGTCACTGCTGATCACTTGGTCATTGGAATTATTGCAGATGATCCTTCTCCTGCTTGGAGTTGTGATCTGCTCTGTGCCAGAGGAACTGAAACAAGGCTTTCTTCTGCCAAAACCCCTTGGTGAGCTTGCTTGGAATTCCTGTCACTGTCTGAGTGTGTGTGTGTGTGTGTGTGTGTGTGTGTGTGTAAAAAAGCAACAGGAGAAGCATATTTTTCTAATGTGTGAAAGCTCTGGTTGAGTCAAAACTGGGCCGAAGTGGTTTGACCCCTCAGTTTTCTTGGGTTATATTAGAGGAGCTGGAGAAGGTCTGGTAGCAGTAGGAGGGGTGAGAATGGTGCAGAGACCCACTGTGAGTGCAGAACTGCTGGAGACCCTGCACCTGCTTTGTCATTTCAAAGGCAAGATTCAATACCACAAATGTTCCAGCTCTGCAGGATTGTTGGTGTCACAGAGCCTGTGGCTCTTCTCAACACAGTGCCCCTGTTTGCCTGCAGTCATGGGGACAGGAGAAAGTCACAAAAGCTTCTCTTGGGTTTGGATTTTTACCACCAGCCTGGCAACCAACCATATTCCTTTTTCACACCGTGCTGTGGTCCCACAGCCTCTCAAGGAGTCTCTTGCTGAGCTAATTCTAAGAGACAGCTTACAAACTTGAGCTGGCAAAGTCATGCCTTTTAACTCTTGTCCATCTGCTCATTCAGTTTATGACTCCTTCCAGTTGGTTTTTGAGCATTTGTAGATTCATATTCAGTGGTTTCAATAAAATAAAGTGACTGAGTGATAGCTCACACTGTGAATGAGGAGTAAATGCAGCTATAACCTCACTAAATTCAGAGATGTGGTAAAACACTTTCACACAGTAGATGATGTGACTGCAGGCAGAGTTAATTACTATTTTATGTAAGAATGCATGTAAAGGGGGTTTAAGGACAATGGGAAATAGGGTGGTGACTTGTTTACAAGGTGGAATATAAGGACTAGCACAAAGAACAAGAGTGATAAAGGCTTAACCATATTATAAGAACAGACTTTATATCGTTTCACAGAATAAATCAAACTCTAGTTGTGTGGCCAGTGTGGTCTTGTCATAACAAATGGTGGCAGATGGGAACATATGATATGTAAGATTTACAAATGAAGACTTTCTGGCTTGTCTCCATCTTTACAAGATTTTTAATGCTCTGATAAAAACACTCAGCCGACACAAATTCTTCTTACCAGTGTGCCTTGCCAGTGGTGATAAACAGAACATTATCATACTCAGACTTGAAAACTTAAGTCTTATTTCAATGCTTTTAAGGCTCTGTGTAGACTAATAGTAATCAAGCTCATCAAACTCCACTTACGTGTTGGATGCTCAGAAATTTCTTTTTTAATACCATTTACTCCTTGCATGACACTGTGCAGGCTGTGTCTCTTTCAGGTTCTTCAGTCTTTGAAGGAATGGAAATTACTAAAGCAGCAAAATCAATCATTCCTGGTTGTTTGTATCATTAGAAACCTCTGCTGTCTCATGCTGGCACAAGTCCACTCTTTTCCAGAGTGCTCTGCAAGCTGAAAATTGTGACTCATGTCTAAAAAAAGAGAGAGAAATGGGACTGGAACAATCTATCTAGAGATAAAGGCAAACTGGCTGAAATGCCCCCAATAATCAAATGTTTCTGGTCATTTATTACGTGTGCAAGAACAGTGAAAAAGTTATTTATCTTTATCCTGTTCCAGTTCACATAAATTTTTACATTTTTGAGGGAACTGTCACAAAGGTGCTGCTTTACACAAAGGTAAACGTGGTGGCAAAGAAGGATCTGTCTGGGAACCCTGAGAGTTAAGGTCAGTGGAAATTTCAGGATGGGGCAAAATTGGATGGAGCAGGACAAGAATCCTGGATGTGTGCAGAACAAAATAACTGGACAACAAACTGACCTTCCAGGAAGACAGGAGTCAGCAACAGCTATGCCAGGAGCTGCTGGGTCTGCATGAAAATATAGAAGTAACTCACTAACTCACAATCTGCTCAAAATTAACTCTGTTGATTGTACCACATGAATATCCACGTATTTGAGATTTTGGGTGAAATAGGCTTTGGGAAAAGTAAACCTTTCTAGGATCAAAGTTTCACAGAAGTTCCATCAAAACTAAAGCACATGCAGATTTTATACCCTTACTTAACAAGCATATTATTGAACTGCATAAATAAAAATAAATAATTTTTTTTAATTAAAATTTTTTTTTTATTTTTTTTTAAATAAATAAAAATATTTATTCTTCTGAGTATTTAGTCTTCTATTCAGTAAGAGAAAATCAGGCTGTCCTGAGACTGAGACTCAGTGCTGCCCTTAAAGCAAAAAATTACTTGCCTCCTTAGAACACATTTTTCTCCTTTTTTTTCCTAAGTACCTTTCTGTAGGGAGAAAGCAAAACAAAACCAAACCCTCAACAAATATATACAGCTACTGAATTGCATAAAACCCATTTTTTTACTGTAAATTAAAATAGCAAATTTGGAATACAAGAACATAAAATTAACTACTTTGGACCAGCCCAAGTTCAGCATCCCTGAGGGTGAGTGAAAATAGTCGCTCAAGAGAGTGTAGAAATGAATGTGATACTTCTTCCAGTTCTGCTCCATGGCTCTGCTTGCAAGTCCTGGTTTCCAGAGTGAAAATTAATTTGCATGCACTCAGTAGCTTTCCATTGTTTTCACTTTGTGTAAAATTTTCCTGTTTCCAGTTGAGGACACAGAAACTTTCAGCATCAACAAAATAAGGAGTTTTTCTGCTTGCCCATTCCTGTGCTGTTTGATGTACATGTCCCATCTTTCAATTTCATATATATTTGTGCAATTATACATAAAAGACGAAAATATAGGACCCATATTTTGCTGGAGGTTGTAGGGTCAAGACAAGAATGAAATAAGAGCAGTAATGTTAGGCCTGTTATGATGAAGCAAGACAAAAACACAGAAAACTTTAGGTAGTGCCTACCATTTGTAGTTAGGGGCACCTGTAATAATTTAATTTCTTACTCCACTCAATTAAATTTTCCTCACCAAACTCAAAACTAACATTATTGACAGATTTATGAACTTACCCATAAAGCACATGAAAAGCACATTTTTTGTATAAAAATCACAAATGTACATAACTGTGATGTAGTCAGTCTTGTAAAATGAGACTAAAATCCTCTGTTAAATATTTGTTATTAAGATAAGGCCATCAGCATGTGAGGTGCTCTGCTGTTCCGTTCATTTGTACATAAAACTAAAGGAATAATATTGTGAAGTGTCACACCTTCCTCTCCTGCTGCTGGGAAGTTTCTGTTGAATTTGATAGATTTTGTTTCACCTGGAAGAAATTGTAATAGATGTGGTTGGATAAACTGTTCTGTAGAATTGCTGGCTTATTGAAAATGGGCCAGATACTTTGTTTTAGAAGAATTTTCTCTCATGATTATCATAAGAAATACCTCTAGGAAACTTTTTTTTACTGACAATGATCAGAATGAGGAAGTTTGTGCTGAATATCACAAAGATATTTTGAAGAATTTTCCAGTTTAGATTTTTTCCTCACTTCATACAAATATTGTGATTCTGGGATTTTAGGGGAGTTGTTAAATTTATTTTTTTTTAAGAGGAAGGACAAATAATTTAGTAGTTAGAGATCTGATGACCTAGCTCAGTGAGCAGGATGGTGTTTTCCTGAGTTAAAAAAAAAAAGAATTAAACCTCTCCCATGCTCCCCATGCCCCACCCCTGCCCG
>VZRH01004593.1:50792-94615 GCA_013397555.1 Urocynchramus pylzowi
CCCCAGTAATCCATGTTTTGGAAAGTTATGTACCTGTACCTCTTTAGTAAACAATAACATTGTCAAGCAAGACTTTATATCTTAAATCTTTAGTTCCATATAGCTAAATTCTCATCTAATGTGCCTGCATAGTAGCAACATTATCAGTTAAATAATTATAATATAATATATATTAAGAATATAATGATATAAATAAATATTACAGCACACAAACTGTTGGATGGACTTGGAGAGTTTTCACACCTTATGTATGCTTTTGTTTTTTCACACCTCTGATGAGATTGTGCCTCAATTGTGCCTACAGCTGTTCAAGTTTAAGCCTAAAAGAATTATATGCTGAAATTGAAATGTTGGGTTTTATTCTATTTAATTTATATTTTAAACATTTATTATAATTATTATAATTATAATTATAATAATAATTATTGTTGTTGTTGTTGTTGTTGTTGTTATTTTATTAAAAAGCCTATTGCTAAACATTTTCTTCCATCTTTTAGAGTATGAAGGACATGCTTGCCTTTAAGGTCACTAGAAATCAGGCATTTTTCATCTAATAACTTTTTCCAACTGGGCAAAATTGCTGTTCAGTACCTTGGGAGAAAAGCTTGAGGAAGCTTTAGCTTTTGTGCTTGAAATGTAATTTTGGAGTGCTGTAAATGCTTTCATTCGCCACTAAGGCTGGAGAGCACTTAAAATGTTATGAAAACATTTTCAGTTATTTTCAATGATGACCCTGCTGTGTTCACTTACAGGTTTCTTCTTCTCTGTAAACAATCCCCAGATCTTTTCTAATAGAGTAGCTAAAGTTTCAGCCTGACAGCTTATCAAATTAACCTTATTTTTATTATTTTTTCTTGGTGGTCTCCTCTATCCTATGATATTGAGGTATTTATAGAAGTAGATATTAATCATAGTACTTTAGCCTGTATTTTCTGGTTCACAGCCCACAAATTTGCATGGCCTGAAGAAGAACCAGGCTAAAAATATGGTGAAGTCACAGCCACAGGAATGCATTTCAGATAGAAATGCATTTGGCCTGCCATCCTTGACAGAGAGGTACTTGACTGGCTGTATAAATGACCACTGTTAAAAATCTGCATTTAAAAATCAAAAGGCAAGTAAGTAAGTTAAATCAGTGATTTTTACATATTTTCATAAATCAGCATTCCCAGCAAGATGTCCAGTACCAATTTTAGCTCCTCTCAGCTCAAATCCTCATGTCAATCTTGTTGTGTGACCAGTGGCAAATGACAAGAAATGGTGTCAGGGTTCAAGGCTTGAGGTGACATTTTGAAACCAGGCTGACATTAACCTTTTTTTACAACATGTTTTTGGATCAGACCCTTGGCATCTTTGCTTCCACTGAACCCAGTCAGCAGAGCTAATGCCATGGCAACTGAGAGCCCACCCCGGGCTCATAAAATTCAAATAGTAGAGTCTTTTTTATAATGACAGAATGACACTCAGGCACTCGTGTGCTGGAGTGAGCTCTGAGTCATCTGTGCCACATCACAGCTGATCAGTGTCACACAATTTGTGCATGTCAAAGCCTCAGAAGAACAGCACCGTCCACTTCAAGGCTGTGTGTGTTCTGTTCACTGTCACAGAAATTTTAGTTTGGTTTGGTTTGGTTGTTGCTTTGTGTTTTGTGTTAGTTTGGGGTGTTTTTCCCTCACTCTGGTTAATACCAAATGAGCTGTATCAGTGATTTTGCTGCCCCATTACTGTCCCAAGGGCTGTGAAAATTCACACACCAGCTGCAGCTTTCCAAGAATTGAAAAGTACCAAAGAGCCCCTACTGAGAAGTGCAGTCTGTGTTGATACTAACACCAGCCTCCAATTAATCGGCTGAAAAATAAAGAGGTATTAAATACTCATTAAGACTTTTTTTTATTATTATTATATTGTCCAGAGTAAGTCAGTGACTTCAAACTGTGCTTTGGCTGGCCTCAGTGAGTTCATCAAATAGGGTAATGTATTCTACCAATTCAGGATGTCTCATCCTACACATTAACTACTTGCTATCAAGATATTAAGTACTTGCTATTTACTAGTGCTGAAGCATAATAATTTGCAGTTTTCTTTTTGTTATAAACTTCCCTTTCTGGAAAAAAAACTCTGGAAATTCAGGAATAAAAAGGAAAGCTAGCAATCAGCAAACTGGTACAACCAATTTTTTTAATGTTCATAATGGAAAGAGGAATGGAATCTGCAGGTGAGAGTTCATCAAAACTCCAGCAAGGCACGTGCAGCAGATTGAAATTAGAACTTTTGAAATCCAGATCATTACAAGGTAAGTCTGGTTGTCTGTACAATGACATGCAGCCAGTACCAAGTTTAGAAGAAATAAAAATACCTCTAGGCCACTTGAACAGTTTGGTGACCCCTGAAATACAACATTTTTCTGCCTTACAGTTTGTTTGCATTCTTCTGAATCACAGTTGAAGTCTGCTTTGCAGTGAACATCGTATCACTGTTACAAGTTGCCTGTTCTGAAATCCCAGAAGAAGCAATGGACTTCGGTTTTTTAATGGCATGAGAAAAACTGAGTAATTTTGGAGTTTCTGCAGATCACTGAGGCCTTTTAATTCCTGTCCAGCAGGAGGGGCAGACAGAGACTGTGGCTCTCATTAAAAATGTGAGAAAAGCTGCTTGAACATATCTGAAGAACTGGACTTGCTGAGAACATGCACAGATTGTGGCATAGACCAGATAACCATGTCCAAATGACTTTCATGGAACAAAAGTGTCTGTTTCTCCTCCTTTGAGGTTCCACCTCAAAACTTTGCAGAACCCCTCCATTTTGCATCAGTTCCCCAGACTGAGTCTGAATTCTCTTTTAGGTAGGATTTGTCTGCCTGAAGCTTCAATTATTTGGGTTTAGTTTTTTCTGGTTTTAGTTTTGATTGTTTGTTTGTGTGTTTGTCTTTCAAAGGAGCATAAGAAACAGCTTTCAAGCATTTGTGTTATATTGCAACATCTTGCCACTACATTGGTCTTACAATCTTAAAAAATGTAGTTATCAACAAATAATCAATTTGTATAAATTAAATTTCTTTTTACAAGCCATTATTGCAAATAAAGACTTCTCTGCTCAAAACAAAGACAAGCCACTCTTTCCTCTTATTTCCTTTTGAATTGTTTTATTAGAAGGTCATCTCTTAGGACATGAATTCAAATTGAATTTTTGATCTCTGGTATAACCGACTGCGACATTTAAAGGCTCTATGGAAAGTAACATCATCTTTTTTCCCCATTTAAAAACTGGCAATAACAGCTAATTTCTCAGCAGGAGCTAATGAAGAAGGTATACAGCAACTTCCTGTTTTGCAAATTAGAAATGTGTGCTTAAAGACAACGGTGGGAAACTGAGGATTTGTCAAGTTCTGGCGTCCTTTTCATTTCACACCGACCCATCAGGGTGGTGTGAATCATATTTCCAAAGGCTCTTGAGGCAAATCCAGGAGCCTGACTGGGTTTCTCCTCTGGGGTTTGACACTCAGGTTACCAAACCTGTATCGTAATGATTTACCTCAATGAGCCCTTGAAAACTCCATCTGAACGAAAAAAGGGTGTTCTGACTGCATCCATCCAGCAGCCAGCCTGTGCAGAGCTGGGGAGAGCTTGCCTGCAGGGCAGAAGCCCGGCAGCAGCCACAAGCCTGCAGCTATTGCTAATTATCAGCTCATTTGGGACTTTTGTAAAGCTGCTCTCCTGAGGACCGAGGGCCAGCAGCTAAAATACAGCCTAGACTCACGGCCAGCCATTCTGACCCCGCACATCAGCACATTATTTACAATATTTTGGTAGATAGCCGGTTCATTTCTTATACACCCCTGCTAATGAAGGCATTTATTGGTCTGCAAGGCATCGCTGTCTGTTTATTGTTGAGAGTCTTTTTGGCCCTCCTAAACAAGGGCATTTAGGGGCTGGAGGATATCCAGAGAAGGGAACAGAGCTGGGGGAGGGTCTGGAACACCAGGAGGAGCTGAGGGAACTGGGGGGGCTCAGCCTGGAGAAAAGGAGGCTCAGGGGGAACCTTCTGACTCTCACGAGTGGGTCAGCCTCTTCTCCCCTGTAATGAGCAATAGGACAAGAGGAAATGGCCTCAAGCTGCCCAAAGAGTTTTAGACTGAGTATTAGGGAAAATTTCCTGCTGAAAATACTTGTCAGACATTGGAACAGGCTGCCCAGGGCAGTGGTTTTCTATGGTTTTAATAGATATATCTATATATATAATAGATAACATGTATATGTGAGTGTATTCATGAACACTCTTTCATTCTTTATTTAGGTCAAACCCATACAAATACATGAATGAAAGTGCCCAGAAAAATTGTGGCTGCGCTGAACTAGTGAAGGGTGTCCCTGTCCATGGCACAGGATGGAACATCTTTAAAGTTCTTTCCAACACAAACCACTTCATGATTTAATGATTGAAGTTCAGAAAGGATCAAAGCCTCTCTGCCAAAATGGCACTGTCCTGCAAAGGAGCATTGGCAGACAAGCAGATATTTCACTTATCAGTGTCCCGTAAATGCTCTGGAGTCACAGCTTTGATGATTGACAATGAGCAGATGCTGCTGTGGCTCTGTGGCTGCTTTCCCTTTCCTTGCTCTTGTGCTGTGTGGTGAAATAGTGGATAACTGGGATCAGAACTGCTCATGAGTAGGGGTGTCCTAGAAACAGACTGACAGCACCAGAGGCAGCTTTTTTCCCAGACTGGTTTTCTTTTCAAAGGCTTGAGCAGTCATACCCAGCATTTTCCTCTGATGAAATTACCTGCACAGACATCACAGCACTTTTGAAAGGATTGTGTCACTTTTCCTGCTTCACACATGTAGATAAACAGTATCAGGCTTAGATGTTAAAGAATGAGACATGATTCACAGTCAGGTCCGTGATAGTGGTGGTGAGGAAACTTTTATCCCAGGTGAAAAGCTGTTTATTTCTCACTCCCCGTCTGTGGGCCTGGCTTGCAACACCTGAATCCACAGTCAACAAAAGTGTCTGCAAGTTGAACAGGTTAAATCTGGTGTTTGAAAGATGGTGGCATAGCTTTTTATCATAACCTGCAGCTGGAATAGGTATTTTATTTCAAAATCAGTGGCTGCATTGAAACAGGTTCATCTCCAGGTGCTTGACAAAAGCCTGTGCTCCATTGTGACCAAAAACCTCTTTCCCTTTGTCACAAGTGTTCATCTGACAGACTTCAAGGAGGATTTCAGGGCTTTCTCTCATCACACCAAGCTCACTTTTTGTCACAGGCAAGCTGCCTTTAGCAGTGCCAGTGGGGACTTGGATGTTCTCTGCAGAGTGTAGAAGCAGTCAGCAAACACAGACCCTGCCAGGAGAGATCAGAGCTGACAGCCCTGACAAATCTGTCACTTCAGCAGCTGCAGTTTCACTAGAGTGTTGCTGATAATCACATTTTTGCTAAATTTGCAGAGTGGTGTGAGTGACTCCAGAATTGAGCCACAGCTAATTCTTGGACATGAGGGGAACACTTTGGATGAGGGGAACACTTTGGGGAAGACAGGTGAAAACCACAAAGTGGATCAGCTACAAGGACATGAAGGATGCTGCATGAAGGGTGTAGTTGCTGGTTTGTTCTAGAATGCAATTTTCTCCTTTTTTTTTCTCTTTTATTTCCCAGACTTGAAAGAAAGGCCAGAAACAATAATTGTCTCCTGGAATTCAGCATTTCGGAAGACATTGTCACTCCCAGAAGCTGTATCTACTTCAGAAATTTACTAATTATCTACTAAATTAGAAATTGACTGATTATCTGTGTCTACTTACCGAATTTACTTCTTGTCATTTGGGCAAAAAGCATCAATTTTCTGTGTCATAGATGACACATATAAAACAGTGCCTACTCATCTTAACTGAGTACATCTTTAAAAAATAAACAAAGAAATGTTGTCCTGCTGCTATAAACTCTTTCTTCATGGCAGAGGTGTGCTCCCATTAAACTAAGGAGGGAGAGAAGGACAATCCCATGGCATTGAGATGATGCACAGATGATAACAAAGGCAGAGATCTCCTTAGACCTTAACTTTCAGCCAACACCCCTTATGGCCTGAAACAATAACTGAGGCATTCAAGACAAGGCTTCTTTTGCTCTGTTAATAATTTCCTTTTAGTTGCTGGAACAATAGAAAGGTAAATATGAATGTGTCAGAGTGAATGTGTCCGACTTCCTGCCTGTTTAAATCCCACTGGTGGCTGTGCTAAAAAAGGCTGGGTCCAAATTCTTATGAGGCAGTGGAGTTATCAGTACCTGACTGCTCTGTGCTGTCACCATCAGCCTGTGCTGGCAGAGGTCACCTGGCATTGCCAGGGTCCTCTGGGGTTGCGCAGGCAGCCTGTGGCAGCTTTTCAGAGTGGGTGAGCCAGCCCATGCTGGAGTTATTTTGGCTGCTTCTTTTACAGATATAAGAGGACATGCTGTTTCTGGGTCAGACTCCTTCATTTGCTTCAAAAATGCTGCTGGATCAAGGCCTCTGCTTCATCCTCTGCTGACACTTCCACTGCAGCTGCAGAGCTGACCAGGAGCGAGCACACAGGAGAGAGATCACACCAGTCACAGACCAGCAAACTGAGAGGGACCAATTAGGTCATGAAAACTCTGTGATGTTTTTGGGCCTCTTCTCCAAACACTGTGGGTCAAAACACTTTTAGTTTTTAACAGCTGTGATGCAGAAGCCAAAGAAGCATTTCAAAGAAGCCTGTAATGGTGAGGACTGATAGGCTGAGAAAAAAACGAAGGATCAAGATTGAGGCTCTGCTGGTGAATTTGAAGACACTCTTTGTGAAAGCACTTGAGTTGGTATAATAAAGTGTAGGCCAGCACAGGCCAGCAAGAACAGAAAACACAAAGGCAGAGAGTTGAAATGTGAACTCCATGAGAGGCTTTGCCATGGCAAAAGTTCATCAAGTTCTGTTTGTGGTTGTGATCCGCAGAACCAGTTGCAAATCCTGCTCAGGATGAGTGCAGGAAAGTCACAGAAGCCAACTGCTGCTTCCAACCACTTGGAAACTGCTGAGTGAATCCTATTTAGGGAGGCAAACTCTAGTCACCTCTTCTTTCCAAGGTTAAGGCCATATGTACAGAAAATAATGTGTGGATTAGGATGTTTTTCCAAACTGGCATGTCGTTCAAACAGCTGGTATTGATTTATCAAGATATGACACAGTGTTTTTCAGGCTCCATAGCAACCCTTTCCCCCCTTCTGATTTTAATTCCATACCATAGCAAGCCTTCCATGGTGAGGGGTAGGTAGCAAGTGAAAACTGAAATAAAGAAGCATATATGTGATTTAGAAAGAAAAGGATTTAATTTTTTTTTNACTGTGTTTGGATCGTGTAATCACAGTCCTGGTCTTCTGAATGACATTTGCAAGTTTTTGGAGGGGCATCTGAATTTCTGCTTTTCCTTTGATTTGTATATAAATAATTAAAGAGAATGAACAAACAAAACTCCACTGTCTAAACAAATTGTTCATTTGTTTAAATGCATCTGTCAAGGAGAATATATTGTATGTTAACCTGGAGAAGACTGGTGAGATAAGCCTGGCTGTAATGATTAGGGGATTCAGGGGCAAAAAGAATAACAAGGAAATTCTCTTAGAATTGTAACTTCACTATTCCATGCATATCGGATTTATAGCGATACGAGCCAAAAAGAAACTAAAACAAAACCAAACCAAACCAAAACCAAACAAAAACCAAACAAAAAAAAGAACCCCAAACAAACAACCAAAAATCCCATAAATAAACAGAAACATTTAAAAAACTTAAAAATATGTACTTGCACTTTTCCAAACTAGTTACTCCTCTGAACATGTATGCACATCATGGCCCTGTACAGTGAATTTTAGCATGGGTATAAAAGTGACATCTCTGTCTGGGAGACATTTTGCCCCCACTTTTATAATTACCCTTTAAGAACATGAGGGGTCTCTGAGATCTTAGAGATGTTTGGTCATGCTCAAGAAACAGGGAGCAGCTTTGGGGTTTTTGTGTGCCAGTTGGTTGGAAACACGGGAATAATTGCATTTACCTGTGAACTGTCCCGGGAGAAACGTCTGATTTTCCATCCCCTTCAGCCTCAGTCACGGGAAGGAATCACTTTATGCTGGCTCCTCTGCTGAGTCCGGAGGAAAACCCAGGAGAATGGGGAAACAGCACTTGCTGTGCTTCAAAAGAAAACAGTCCTAGAAATGGTGCAGAGCTTCAGGGAGGGGGCTGTGAGCAGCCACATGGAGAAAATGGAACAATTATGCAGCTAATAATGGCAAACCCATTTAGTAATGAATTTCTCATTACTCTCACCTCACTCTCTCAGAAGATGATTAATATCTTTTTGATCAAAGAACGCAGCAGTTAGGCAGAAATCCTGCCAAGAGGCCCGTGAGCAAATGTGCAGAGCAGTAAAAATTCCAGAAGCTGACAGCTGCAGGTGATTTCCTGGGCACATCATGGATAGCCACAGTGCACAAGCTCTGGCTACATCCAACAGATTGGGCAGCTGAGCCACACCAGCTAGAGGACACCTCAGGGCACATGTGGCATTCAGGTGTGGCTCAGTGCAAGAAGCACCTCAAGGAATCTGTATCCAGACTGGAAGCAATAGAAAGGTGCATTTATAAACAATTTCTCCTCTGGCTTTGCAGAGAATATGATTTCATGGTGTGGAAGGAAAGGGGCATAATGTAAAGTCTCAAACACAGATAGCTGGAGAGCCGTGGAGCCAGCCAGGGATTCCTGGTAATTACACACTCTGAGGAAAGAACAGGATGTGGGGGTAAGGCAGTACTTACAAGGAAAAACATCCTTGTTCTGGCTCCTGAAAATAAACACAAGACAAGTGCAGGAATGAGGCTGAGGTCATAGACTATAGGTGGGAATCAAGACAATCAATGGCCCTCTCCCCCCTTCCCTCTCCCCCTTCCCCTTCCTCCTCCTCTTCCTCTTCCTCTTCCTCTTCCTCCATCCCTCCTTCTCCCCTTCCCTCCTTCCTCCTTCTCTCCCTGCTTCAGTCCATCCCACTCTCTCTTCTCTCCCTGGAGCCTGCTCCATATGCCCTCATTCACATTCACCTGTCTCCCACTCTGAGTTCAGGTGCTCACTCACACTGCAATGTAAGTGATGTAAGTGTCATTATAGTACCAAAAAATAATATGTGCAGGAGTGTTGGGATTTCCCAAAGAAATTGTTGAAAGGATTTGTAATATGGTGTAATTTCTTCTCTCAAATGGCAGCAATGTTTGCTTAGGGCACTGAGGTCAAGCCTTTATTCTGCACTAACCATGCCTGGGAATTTCCTTCCCACGGAGTCTATCTGGCATTGAACAGTCTGAGTGTACCCTGGTAAACATTTTTAACCTCCAAAACAGGGTACCCTGATAAAAACTACTTTTGTGAGTGGTGTCTTGAGAGAATTTGTTCTCGAGCCCTTTCTAGCAATTGTTTTAAAGACTGTTAGTTAGCAGGAGAAAAAATGATCCAGGGAAGACTTTGTGAATGCACTGAGAAGTGTTTCAGCAGCTTGGAAGTTTCTCTGGGTTACTGCTCTAGCCTAGAGATGATGTTATCATGTTTTGGTACTGCTGCCTGTGATAGCTTAGGTTGGAATAAATAAAGACAGAATGAGGAACAGAAAAGAAGAATAGAAGGAAGGCCAAAGAACACAATCAAATTATGGATTCTGTATCACATATTTTTTAAGCACAGGGGTTTTTTTCTTTCTTCTGAATTGAGCTCTGCTACCCAGGGGAAGAATTTGGAATGTGTATAAACATTTCAGATCCAGGTGTCTAAAAACTTGTGTACTAATAGCAGACTTCCAGGGTACAGAATTGTTTGCTATCAGATTCTGGGAGCTCAGACTTAAATAATGAATTGTATCCAACTGTGTGTGCTGAGTACCTGTTGACAATCCCCTTCAAAATCTTAGAAATGGCGAGGAGTTACTCTTCAGTTTATCGATTATTTTGTCATATTGATTGTATGTGGGATTCACATTCTCTGAATCTGAGAGAAGCAGGGAGAGAAGCAGAGAACAGAATGATCAAAACAATTCTTATCTCATTTGCTGCTCCTGTTTTGTGCCAAAGTAGAATGCAAGATGGAGATTGTTTACCCAGAGTGATGGTGTTTTGTTTTCTTGGCCTATCAGGGCCAAGTGTGGTCCAGACTGTCAGTCAGCAGACGGTCATGAGATTTTGTTCAGTTAGAGTTAGTTCTAGTTCTTGTTCAGTTAAGATGTAGTAATATAATGTAATTATAGAATAATATAGTATAATAAAGTAGTTAATTAGCCTTCTGATATGGAGTCAGATGCATCATCATTCTTCCTGAGTTGTCGGGGGTTGCCATGGAAGTCCAATACTTATATGTGTAGAATAAATAGAATACAAAGCTTTAAGTCTAGCCTTAAATATTAGCACAAGTATAAACATCACTCCATCCCTAATTCTAGCCCTAAATGAAAACTGTAACCCTAAAACCAAACCCTAAAAGCTAGCCCTAAACCCCTAAACCCAGCCCAAGGCAGCCTGTGCCAGTGTTTGGTCACCTGCACAGGGGAAAAGTGTTTGCTGATGTTGATGGAGCCTCCTGAATTGCAGTTTGTGCCAGTTCTTTCTTGAAGAGGGTCTGGTTCCATCTGCTTTGCATCCCCTCCTCAGTAAAGTGTGTTCCACATGCTCCAGAGAAAATCCATTGTTAACTGAATTCCCATCTAGGTGGGAGAAATAATGACTTCTTGTAAAATAATTAGACGGAATGTGCACCATCTGCCAGAATACTCAATTAGAATAGACCTCAAATTGCCCTTCAAATGCTATAGTTAATTGACAAAAGTACCTGAAAGTCTTGATGGATAGCATATTGATTTGGCTGCTCCTGTAGACATGTAAAAGGAGAAAATCCTAGCATTTGAACACTCTCTGCTCTGTGTTTGAGTAAGTAATTTCCTGAGTTGTAATGATTGTTGATGAGGTGTTCCCAGCTCTTGATGGGACAAGGGGAAGACAAGTTCATTGGATTATTTATTCTGTCCCTTTCTATTCTCCCATTCCTGTGCAATGAGCATGAAATTTGTTCCACCTTTGGGTGTCTTGTTTGGAAAGAGCAATAGCACAATAATCTGTCAATATTTACATCTCACAATGAGTGCAGCTTACCAGCTTTCTGGTGAGCTGAATTTTGAGATGGTATAAACCAACCAGTGCAAAGTGAACTATGAAATTTGCTTTTATAGTGAACCACTCTCTATAATGTAAATAAAACAGTTATTCTCAGAGCATAAATTATGAAAGTCACACTGGTTACATTCCTACTTTTTTCACACTGTAAAAGATTTTATGGCAAGTATTTTAGATTTTCTTCTAACCCCTCCTATTTTAAAAAAATTAACAAAGTTCCCACAATGTGTTTCCATGATGGTAGTGATTTCTGCAGTTTTCTTTCTTATTTTTTCTGTAACTCAGTACTATGAGTTACATTCACAACAGAATAATTTCTGCTGGACCTAGGATTAACAAAATCAAGATTTTTTTTCATGTTTAAAAAGGAGAAAAAGAAATAAAATACGCAGGATAGATGAGAGCAAATCTATTAACAGCAGCTTATACTGAGAATATTTGGAACATGAACTGAAAGGGAAGATTTCTAGGAAGTGGGGCATATTTAAAAAGACTGACAATTCATAGAGGGAGAAATGGAAATAGAGAAATATGATCAGGTATTATTTGTAACAATCTACAGCATATGAATGGACATGGTGGATATTAATCTGCTTCATATAGAGGGCCATAAACTTCTCAGTGTTTTATGTTCTCAGTGCATTTTAAAATATCTTTTACNGGGAGCTGTTTGGATTCCCAGAGCAGCAGAATATTGATAATTTTTCTACATTCATATATATATATATATATATATATATATATACATATACATATATATATATATATACACACACACCTTCCTCTTGTCTTGTATCCTTTAAATGATTTTTGAAAGCAAAAATTGATGGCTTTCTGAAGAAATGTAGCATTCAGGGCTATTTGGCTAAGAAGGATAATTAAAAATATTAATAAATAAGTTTTATGTTTTCTCTCTCTTCCTTTTTCCTTTTCCTTTTTTTTTTTTCCTTTTCCTCTTTCTTCTTTCAGCACTGAGAATTATGTTATGAGCTTAGAAATCTCTCAGTGGAGACTAACATCCCAGAGCTGCAAATTCTTCATACATTGCTGTTCCGCTGATTATTTCTTTCTCTTGAACAAACCATGTATGGCTAAACCACTCTAATTTGAGTCAAAATCAGGCTATATGGCCTAACACTGTATGATTAACCCATCAGCATAATAAATATGTGCAGGATTATGTGGTATTATGGCATTTGAGTACAGGGCTCTGTATTTTGCTGAATTATTGCTTAGAATTTCTTGTCTGCTGCTGAGTAGTGCCAAGGAGAGCTCACAGTGACAGCCAGAGGCAGCAGGGCCGGTGGGCTGAGCTCTTGCTGCCAGGGGCATCCTCACTCTGTCAGCCCCCTTTCACCCTTTTCTGACAAGTAATTTGAGTTACCAAAGGAAGTGGCTTCATCCTGGCGTGAATGAACACTGTGCCTGATGGAGCTTTGGCTCAGGCATTGGTTGTTATTATGCTAATTGAAATTCTCTTCTTGCCATTAAGTGAAATGCTCTCTTTATAACAGGAATATTAATTTAAAGAGGGTAAATTCCACTTGAATTTTATCTGGAATTAGCATGTTCTCTAGAACAGGCAACAATTATTATCAGTAGCCAATCTTTAGTTCTTCCAGCTCTTTTTCAACTCCAGGTGAAGAATGACATCTACAAAGTGCTTAAAAGTTTGTCAGGTCTGTGTCCATGCTGAGATAACATGTTAGTTCTGGACAGGATTACAGTTCCTATTAAGTTCCCTTCCCTCACTCCAGATCTTCCTCCCTCCAAGCAGTTTGCTCTATTCCCGGTGTATTTTTTGTACTGCAAGGTTTTGAGGTAGTGACAGTCTTCAGTAACTTTGAACCTGTGTTTTCTATCCTTATAGGATTGGCAAAATATGAGAAAATCTTTGCTTTGGCAGAGTGGTTGGCTTTAATGGACCCAGCACCTGTCAAAATTGCAAAATAACAACAAAAATACAGTCTTCTTCTATAGAGGTCCATCCTCCTCCCTTTGAATTCTCAGTATTTTCTTGTCTGTAACTTCCTGTATTAACCTCATACACAGAATCTTACTTTGAGGGAAGTGTAAAATTTTATGAAATTATTAGGTGATATCGGCTGCTTTTGTCAAATCATTTAACAATTTAATTGGAGAACTCACTCAAAGCAGAAGTATGAAAGGACTTCAAATAAAACCTACTTTACATCATCCGTTACTCCAGTTGTTGCTGCAGTTCACTGACTTGTTGGTGGCTTTAAACAGAGTTGCACCAGTAATCTGTGAGTGTGATAGATCAAATTAGGGCAGACCAATTCAATCTTCTCTTTTCTCACAAGTTTCACAGTGCTAGGGCTGGCCAGCTTGAGCAGAATTAGACCTTCAGAAGTACTGTCCTCTCTGAGACTGACTTTAGAATTGAGCCATTGAACAGGGAATGGAACTATGCCTTGTTCAGACTGTTCTGCAGACCAAAGATTAAAAAAAAAAAAACAACCAAAAAAACCAAAAAAACCCCCACAAACAAACAACAAAAGATCAACATACTTCTCCCCAAGTGTTTGTGCTTGGAAATAACAAGAAGCAGAAAGGCTTCATGGTCAGTGTCATCAGTGACAACATGAGCTGGTCTATACAGGCTGCTCAGTTGCACCTGGAATGCCTGTGCCATGTAAAAGCTCCCAGGCTTTTGCTGATACTGTGAAGAAAATAAAAAAGATATGACAAAACCAGAATTGTTGCAAGAAAAGGAATAAAATATTGAAGATCTGGGGTTAATCCTTATGATCTGAGGTTTGTTTCCTCTGCTGGCAGTAAAGAGACTGTTTAAAGTCTGGTTTTTGTGTTTCTTGAGATGGGGATATTTATAGAATTGCTCATGGAAAAGAATTAGCAAAAGAAGTTACTGTGCAAGAGTAATAATTTATCTGTGAATTGAAGTGCTTTCACACAGTGATTTATTGGTCATATTGTCACCAGGGGGTGACAAATTGCCTTGAAGTGGTGTCATATATGATCAGATGTCTCTATAAAGGCAGATTCCCTATTTTTTCCTGTAAGACTTTATGCTACAGGTTTAGGGATTTTTTTTTTTTTTTTTGACAAATATTTCACAAAGCTGTCATTCAAGATCTACTAAGAGGTACCCTATGAACCTACAGATGCCTAGTAAGGTACACTAAGGTACACACAAGAAGGCAAAGCAAAAGTTTCCACCTCTTAAGACAAACCTTGGCAAATGCCACAGATGCAAAATGGTAATAGCAGGTAGCAAATTACTGCAGCATCAACATGCCAGGTTGCAGTGGAGATGAATGGAGCCCTCTGTGCTTTTCCAGGAGTCCACAGTTATGGATTCACCCAATTTTGATACTTGTGTTAAAAATCAAGGCTGCTGAAAATGTCTTTAAAACTCTTTTTGTGAGTTTCCCAACAGCTAACAGTAATCCTTGTAATACTTTTGTGCAGATACAACAGACAGCTGTGCATACAGAAAAAGATCTTCACTCTGGGCTGGAGATGCTGCATCTGCTGCTGCCTCAGTCCATTAGAAATTCATCCTTATGCATTCTTCCCCAAAGGGCAGAAAGACCCCTCCTGTCCCCCCAAACTGGCTTTCAGAGTTACAGAAGATGGAGGTTTTATGAAGAAGTTCCTATGTCAGTGTCCTCTGTTCCTATTTTCTAATATAGAATTAGGCTGCAAAGCCCAGATAGTCAATTTTGGTTTGACTTAGAAAAAATATTCAGCTCCATGGCATAGAGCTGCTTCTCTGAGAATACCCAGCTGAATCAGTGGTACAGTAGTGCTAAGCTGTCTTTAATACTAACATCACACACTTCACTTTTACTGCAAGGATGTCAAGCTTGCTTCCAACTCTCTGTGTTAGGAGGAAGTTGAAGCCTTCTCTGATAAATTTCAGTCCTTATTTGCTTGTGGCTTCTGATCAGCACGTCAAGTGTTACACTTTCATCATCTTCATCATCATCATCATCATCATCATCATCATCATCTTGCAGACTTTTTCTAACCTTTCAGCTTCTCTTGTAGCTCTTAACTACTCATGCTTTTCAGCCACCTCTTCTTTCTGTTTTCAGCCTCAGAACAGATACTTTATGGGAATGACCACAGGAGCATCCAGGATACAGACAGAATTGTTTAGCTATTCCCACTCAAAATCTTTTGTGCTTGTGCTGAATGTTTTCCTTCTCACCACAAAGTCATCTTAGTCCATTATGTCCAAACTCCTTGAGCACCAAGGAATCCCAGAGACAAAGTGTGGGAGGAGCATTAAGTCAATGTGCCAACTGCAGCAGAACTGTCAGAAGGGTGTTTGAAACTACAAGGTCAAAATCATAGCATTCATTTCTACTTTTAAGCATTGAGCAAATGTACTCATGATATTTTATAATTTTTCCTAAATTTAAAATGAATTTTTTTTAAATTCATAATTATATAACTTCATGAGGGGTTTTTTTTTTTTTTTATTGCTATTTCTGCATAACAGAAGAATAGAGAGAGGAAATTCAAAAACATTTTGAAAAAGGAGGAAGCCAATATGCTATTTTTCAATAAATGTAACAAACTAGAACACACATGTCAGCTCTGGACATCCCTAACCAAAATTTGGCTTTTCTATAGTGGATCCTAGTCATATTGAGCCAAAATTTGGGGGATTCACTCAACCTGCAGATGTCCAGAAATTTGCTGCCTTGCCTTTGTGAGACAAGTTGCCACAGTGGGAAATGTTTTGGAGATTTTAGTACATCATGATGATGGTGTTTTACTGCGGGTGCTCTGCGGGGTAGGGATGGTTTCCCAGCTGCTATACGGGTGCATGGTTAGCCCAGTGCTTAGAAGCACTGTCTGTCTGAGGCCCAAGAGCAGCTCTCAGGGCAGGCGAGCCTAGCAAGAAATAGTGATTTCAGCTCTAAAAGTGATTATCAGCTTATTAAGTGATTTCATCAGCTCATTAGATTTTAATCTTGCTAGGCCTTGCAGTGCAGACCCGAAGAGAGAGGAGAAGGAGCCGTATGGGATTCCGCAGGTGCAGCTTTATTCGGGTCTTCTGATGGCAGCTATCTGCGAAGGGTTCCAGGGACGTCTCTTCTGACAAACTGGGCCAAAGTAGGGGTTTTTATAGGGTTTAGGGGGATTGGAAACTGTCCAATGGTAAGGGTCAAAGGGAAGTAGCCTATAGCCTTACAGATAGATAAGCAAGGGTCTGAAGACGGAAGAGGGACTTCTTTTTGTCCTGGTCAGCATGACTTGGCACTTTAGGCTGCTGACCGCCAAGGCCTTGCAGGCCCTGTGCCTGCTACAACGGTGATAATGATGATGATGATGAGTATTATTTTTCTATAGTCCAAAATCCACTGGTTCAACCTCTCTTGGAAAGGTCTGAGCTGGAAAGGGACATTTCCTTTTGTGCCCCTCCTGGGCTGTGCTGTGTGTTATCCATCAAGGCAAGGCAAGCAGAGCAAGGAGTCACAGTGAGGGTGACAGCAGCCACACTGATGGTGACACAGCCACAACCAAACCCTGGGGACAGAGGCCCCATTGCCTGACCCAGAGCACCCAGAGCTCGGATGTCCTGCTGGAGCTGTGGGCATAGCAAGCACTCGGAGTGTGAGGGCAAAGGAAAGAAGTCGGATATTCCTTTGGGATTGCTCTGTTAGAGCTAGACCTGAGAAATTCCAGTGATCCAGCCCCCCCATCTGAGAGCTGCAGCATGTTCTGGGCAGATAATCCCTTCTGACAGTGTTAGTTGCAGTCAGAGACATCAGCTTCATGTATATCTCCCTGAACACACTGAGTGCAGTTCACAGATAACGCTTGGGTGAACTGGTGATGCTGCACTCAAAGACTCTCCTCCTTCCCTATTTTAAAAGACTTTACCTTAGAGATAACTCTTATAAACATTTTATTTTTTTTCTGCACTTCTTTCCTCTTAGAAAACTAAGTTCATTCTGTAGGCTGTCATCCTGACTGGAATGCCTTAATCATCATGAGAATAAAATCTCTGTCACCTGAGCTCAAGGGCAAAGCTCTTTTACATAGCAGTAGCATTAACCTCAGACCCTAGAATGGAATACAGCTGCACACTTTGCATCTTTTTCACTTATTGCTAATTAAATCCTGTTTATATGAGTATGTCAAGAGCAAAATTTTATTTGCAAACACAAATGACATCACTGTCAGCAAAAACTTCTCCAATGAAGCAGAGGTTAGGAATGAACCCTTCAATGAGAGCCCACTAACCTGTTGCCTGAGAGACATTTAAATAATTGAACGCTTCTGCTTTTCATAAGAAAGAAGAAATTTTTTCATTAGCTGTAATCAGTAGGAAAAATCAAGGGGTTGTGTTCTTTTATCCTTTAAGCTGGCAGTAGGCAAATTGACCTCTGTGACACTGTACTCAGTGAAGAAGCAGGATGCATTTTTCAAGCTGATTTTACTTCACATTAGGGTAATGCTGTAGGAACCCAGCTGCAGCTCCCACTAATATTCCTGTCCTACCTCTAAGCTGATTAGTAATTCACCTCTATAATTTGCATGCACTTTGAGACAAAAAACCAAAATGTTTGCTTAATGATGTATCCAAGTGCACGCACGGAAGAAGAGCTGAAAAATAAATGAGCTGAGTAAGACTTACAGCTTTGAAAAGAGTCATAACATGATGACTATTGGAGACTACAACTGTGATCCCAGCAGGGAGCCCAGGGTGTGCAGGGAACAGGGAGCACACACAATGCATCATTAGCAGGATGAGCTGGTGCATGCAGGGCAGATTCCCCATTGGCACTGCACCTAATGCAGCTGTAGGAGCTGATAAAGTTGCATCCACAGAGCTTATTAGGGCACTGCTTTTTATTTATGTTTATTTTATATGGGCGAGTTCAGTGCTGCTGTGGGGGAGTTTGGGAGGAGGCACAATCGCTGCTCTCAACTCTCCCAGGCTGGGTCTGTCAGCTTGTGCTGAGCTGGAAGGGGTTTAATTTATCCTCCCTCCATGTGACACTGGATCTGGGCACTGTTTGAGCTGAGGAGCTGGAAAAACAGCTAACTGATGGTCAGTATTAGTACTTCTTTCTGCTGATTCTCATGATAAAACAGCAAGTTTTGCAGTTTTTGATCCCAGTAGTCTGAGTAATTAATGAAACAAAAGTGTCACGTCCTGATGGTACTGCAGCGTTGTGAGTTGGTGACTTTAGGAGTTGGGTCCTTCAGGAGGAGGACTGGGAAATCCCTACACAAAGCTGAACACAGACTAGTTTTTCCCATTACGGTAGCTACAGGTCTTGCAAATTTGGATGGATCTCTTTGAGCATTACTGTTAATTAAAAGCTTAATAGAAGAATCAAGTCTGTCTTGACTTCTTTTAGGTGACTTTAGAGAAATTAATTTATCCCTTTTTCCTCTTCTATTCTCTCTCTGGTTGGATCAGTCATTATAAGTATTACAGAAAGCATCACAAGTACACAGAAAGTAGCTAGGATTGTTTTAATGGCATAAATGTGTTTAATAATATCTGTAACTCTAACTATTCACAGATTATGTCCTGCTATCCATTCCAATTAATGTATGATTCTATATTAAACTCTCATTTTCCTCTTTGCTTGTTATATCACATTTTTATAACTTAGTTAAGGCTTTGTATATTAGCATGACTAGTTGTTCCAGACATAAAATAAAATATACAGAATCCTTCTATTTTATATTTGCCCAAGCTGTTTCTTAGCTTGTGTTTAAAAATCCAGCATGCACCAAAGCAGCCAGGGGCATTACAGACCACTGTTTAGAGGGGTGTGAGATTTCTGGAACACTATAAAATATGGGTATTCGATTACTGCCATACCAACCATATCCTGATGCTCTCACAATGCATTCTGAATATATCTACATACCATATGTAATGCTCTCTGAAAAACCTGTTAGTTATTTATTGTCTTTTGATGCTGAAGTTCTAGGTGAAAGAAAACCTGTGGATAAGTAGAACTCCAGCTTTAGTGTCACATAATCCTTTTCTCTTCATTTCTGGCGTGTAAAAGGTCATAGAGTGATAAAATCCTACAATGGTTTGGGTTAGAATGGACTTTAAACTCCATTTCATTTCAGCCTCCCCTGCCATGGGCAGGGACACCTTCCACTGTCCCAGGTTGCTCTAAGCTCTGAGCTTCCAGGCTTCCTCCAACCAGGCCCTGTCCAACCAGCTATGGCTGCCCCGTCCTCCAGGGATGGGGCAGCCACAGCTTCTCTGGACAGCCTATGCCAGGGCCTCACCACCCTCACAGGGGAGAATTCTTTACTCATATCTAAGGAATAAATAACCAGAACCATCACAATTTGTCTTTCAAAAAACATTTCTTAGACAACTTTTTTTTTTCCTTAATAGATACCAAATTTTGTCCTAGTTCTCTGGGGTGTCTTCAATAATATTCGTGTCAGGTTTCTAAAAAGCGCAGGAGTCTGGGTGGAACTGATCAAGGGGAACTTCAAACTCACAGTGTAGGACAGTAGAGAATACAAGCAGGTGTCATTAATCAAGCACATCCAGATGAACATTTATTGTCCTGGCCAATTACATTCAAAAGTGTGGTCCAGGTGTCTGAAACTCTTCCCATTTCACAGTGGCAGTGGTGTGCCCAGCACCTTTTGGGAGCCACACTCAACCTCTCCTGCAAACTTGAGTGCTGTAGGTCCACACCTACTGCTTTAGAGAGCAGAGGGCATCTCACTTGCTGTCTTGGAGATTCCTCCCTACAGCTGCATCAGTGGCTGGTCTATATATTCTGTTCTTAAAAGCCCTCCTCTGTGTTGGCACAAACCATCCTTGCATTCTTTTTCCAGGTGGTTTGTACCTGTGGGAAAAGTTTTAAGTTCCTGTACAGACAATAGCAAAGTTTGAGTCCTTACCTGGGTGTATTAATCCACTCACAAGAGAAAGAGTATCTGTTTACAAACTGTTTGCCTTCATCTGACTATTTTGAAGTTAACATTCAGTAAATATTCAGGGCAGAGTTAACACCCACTGGGGCTGTGCTGTTTCTGACAGAAAGAAATTTGTACAGGTGTGAGCCATAGGAGAAGTGATGATTGAAATTATACCATATTGTGATTTACAGCTCCATGGGCTTCCATGACTCAGTCATCTGAATGTGATGAGAAAAACACAGGAGAACAGACAACATAAAATTAAAGAGTATAAAAAAGTGTAGACTATGTCCAATACATTTTACAGAAAGGTTCCTTCAAAATTCAGTGATCATCTGGCATTAAATAGAACCTGTGTTTTTAGAAAGGCTGTATTGTAGGAAATCAGTCTCAAACTGATGTCCAGACAGCCTCTACTTAGTGAGCTGAACATATTGTGCTGCCAGTGGCATGGGGAGAACTCAGGCTTTTGAAGCACATTTTACCATCAATAAAGTATTTTCACATTACCCCAAGCTGTTTTCTTTGTACTGAGATATTTTACACTATGATTAACTTTTTATTGTTCTTTACATGTGACACTCTGGATTGAGTGGTCTTTTATGTGTGCAGATGACTACTCAGAAGCTGTAGAGAGCAGGTCTTTTTGAAGAAAAATACAGAGAATTCTACTCAGTGTGTTTATTCATTGTTAATATTCAATAATAATTCACTTCTTCATAGAAACAGTGCCTTTTTCATTCCTATTTGCTTCTTGTTTTCTCTATTCAGAGCAGTTAAGGTTTTTCTGAGTTTGCTTGAAGGAATAAAGCTCATGACCTACTCTTTATAATAATCAGATTAGTTTCTCATCAGTCTCCCTCTTCAGTTAGATCATATCTTTTCTGTCATTCAGTGGCAAATTACCAATCTGAAAGTTGCGTCCTTGCCATAAAGTGACAGTAAGGTTAAGATAGTTGTTTCTGTCTCTAAATAGCTTGGTTGTTTAGAAATCCAACCTGTAGACTCCCTGGTTTTACAGAAAAAACAACTTAATGAAGCACACAGAGTACTAAGAACATTATATAGAGCATAGATATCAGATACATTGTAAGGTCCAAGTCTTCTTGGAAACTATCAAAAGCTTTTTCTACCTGGGAAAAATATATAGCTAAATAACTGCGCAAAGGTTGATACATCAGTGAGTATATTCTTGGCACATGCCAGGCTGGAGGACAAAACTCAGAAAACAATTATATTTCCTGTTCATTATGGGATGTGCAGATGCTTTTTGGTTATTCATTCTTGTTTTGTTGTTTGGCTTTGGTTTTGTTTCTTTTTTTCTCAACCATTAAAATGACAGCATTTTTAACAGCAGAATTGGTGTCATTCATTTAAATTATCTGAAATAAATAACCAGGGTTGAGGGTTTTCTTGTGATGCTGAACAAAAAGAAGCTGTTCTTAAAAACACCTTTTAAAAAACAGCATTTCTTGATGAAAACCTCTTCATCTGGGTAATTGCCACTTTTGTGCATTCATCCTCTGATATTCATCTTAATTAAAGTGCAGGAGTGTGCTTTAACAAGGTGTAGCAGCCCATAGACCCTAAACTTTCCCTTGCAGTAATGGACATAAATTTTAAAAAGCAAGACACTGCAATCCAGCTGATTTGATGAGGGCTGGATGATTATATGCACTTCAGGGGACTGTATGAACAAGGTCTGTGGACACAGGAGACACACAGGCAGCCCACTCTGGTGTGCAGGTCACAGCACACTGCTTCCTTCTCACTTCTGCCAGTGATTTTTCCCTGATTATTGGGGGCAGAATTTCTGCAGTCAATGAAAATCACAGCACTTTTCTTCCATTTATGGAAGACTAGGTTCTGTTTCTAAATCACATCAGCCAGAGTGTGGAACAGACCAGATGAAGGTGGCACCTGGCTGACTTGCTGAAGTTGTCACCCAATACACACATCCTCTCAATCTGCTTCCCCAAGGCTGCCAGGAATGCTGCTTCATCAACTTGATGCTTGAAAGGAGACGGAAAACAAAAAAGCAGAGCTTGCCATGAAGCTTACCTTGTTGGGTTTTCTGGTGGCCACTCACTGCAAGGCTGTAGCCACGCAGCAACAGGGAGTTCAATGGAAATGCTGGCATTGCTTTAAAGCAGGCATTGTGTCCTTTCCAAAGAGCAGGCAAAATGTTTAAAATACATCCAGTGCGCTTCTGATGGAGACAGATAACATCAGGGAACATCAGCCCTGGAACCCTGTGGACAGCAGGAAATGTGGTTGAAAAATCTATGCTTGGACTGCTCCACGGACAGATATCTTCTTTTGACAACATCTGTTCTCTAAATTCACTCAGCCAGAGCTGGCACACCACAGCAGGAGGGGAAGCACTTTCTTCTTTTTCTTTGTCTCTTAGCAATATTATTTTGTTCATCTCACTCCCTTCACGCTGTGGTGGGTCCAGCCTAAACAGCCTGTATGCAGGAACTATGATTTCTTGTTTAGTCACCACTCTCATTTTTAATCAAGCTTCAAAGGAAAGCCTCATTGTTCTTAGGTGTAATTACTCAGCTTGAGGCTATACCAGGGAAATTTTCACACATAAAGGGAGACTTGGTGGGGAAAAAAGGATTAAACTTCCAAAGGTGGTGTCTATTAAGAGTGCTGCTGGGAAAAGGTGGATGGTTTTGAATGCATTAGCAGTGCCATTACCTAAACCCCATAGTTATTTATAAGAGTTGAGGTGGCCACATGAGAGATCTGACTTTGCTCTGTGCCCAGGCAGCTGCTGTAAATGATGGCAGCAGCATCAAGCTGTGACAGACCCCCTCAGGGACCAGGTGGGCCTATGCCAAGGTAAAAACTGGAATCTTTCTAAGTGCTTATTAATGAGGAGAAAAGAGTTTAGCTGTGGATGGTTTGGTTAGGTTTTGACATACCTGGCAGCACTTTAACCATAAGGTTTTGGTGAAAGGAAGTTATCAATGTATTTACCTTAAGGGTGTGCATGTTGTTTGCTGTCTGTGACTCTACACAGGAAATTATCTCAAGAGAGAGCTGGGCTTTGCTCATGGCATGCCTGAAAGAAAAACTCAGCCACAATGCCTCCAGCAGTTTTCCCAAAGCCAGCAAGAGGAAGGGTCACAGCAGGAGAATCCCCCACCAACCTCTTCAACATGAATTTGGCTTGCTTTTGGAAGAATGAGTCTCAGAAGGGACTGGCTGAATTTTAACTCTGTCTCGGAGTGCTATGGCTGCAAACAACACCACTGACTCCAGCAATACTCTACATCACTGTAAGTGGTGGCCCTGAAAAAAGCAAGCTGTTAAAAGGGGTGGCAGAGGGAAGGAAGGCTCGCCCAGCCCTGCTCCAGCACATGGGGATCCATCCCTGCCCTGCAGTGAGGATTATCTGCACAGGAATGGACCCACTGCTGGCACTTTGCAGACCCCAGAGCATCTTTCCCATTTCAGTCACAGTGCCCTTGCCATATGCTCAGCCGGCTTTCATTTCATTTATTTCCGGTTTCTGCTTTAGATCATTGACATCCTTTACTTTAATTTTCTCTTAGTCTTCTACATTTTGAGAGGAGAGGAGCCAAAGCAGAACACCGTTTTCAAACTACAGATACCACATGGACTACTACTGTCTGAAACTTATCTTCCCCATCTTCTATTCCTGTCCAAATAGTTCCTAATAAATTGTTTATTTTTTAACTCCACAGGATTATTGATCTGTGTTTTCCTGGGACTGGCTGTTACAGTGCTCATCTCTATGCCCATGGCTATGTGGGTAAAGCTCTCTGTGACTTCTTTCCCACTACATCCCTCTTCTTTTTCAGTATATTGAATTTCCTTACCTTTCACAATTACATTGATCCTCAGCTTGCTATTCTGATGGTTTAGTAACATCTGTAGAATTTTTCACTAATGACTATTCCAAAAAAAAGGTTGGAGGCTGTGCCTCATATGTGAACAAGCCTTCCATGATTTATCTCCTTTTCCAAAGAACTTTGTGAAAAATTTGAACAGTAGGATTGAAGCTGTGGTTCTGGTATTCTGATATAAGTGTTCCTACCTGTATCTCTGAAAAGGAAGACTGGACCAAAAGATTCCACTGGCATTAGTCAGGGAAATGTTATGTCACTGCAAAACATCTAACTTCTTTATGCCAGTTTTCACAACTCAAATTGCCTGAGAACCCCAGAGAATCATGGTGAGATTCATTCATGTAAATGAATTTTACATGACACCAGTTTCCATACTCAGCTGGGTGACAACAAGCATGGGGTAGCTGAGCTTTCTGCTCCATTTTTCCTACAGCTACAGCTCTGTGCTTACACTCTCTTTTCTTTCTCTGAAAATCTCCTGTTGCTGAAGGCAAAGTCAGTTTTGTTTCGATGAGTGGAATGTTAAATATTCCTTACACACTAAAAAATACAAAAATACAAATTAATTGCTATATACTTTTCTGGAAACTTCCAGTCTAGTATCTGTAGACATATCTTTAAGACTGAGGGACTTTAGGCTGAGGAGTAGGGCCCCTTTATGGAAAATTACTGAAGCCATGATAATGGATTTTAAAGTGTACATCATTTGCTGTATGCAGCTAATGAGCAAGAGAAGAAATTTCATGGCTTTTCCCCTTTAAATGCTCCTGTCTTTCAGTTGAAACTGTTTGTTTGTTTTTTTCTAATACATCTTTTTTCACGCTGCCCTTATCTTGTCCAGATAACTGCTTCTTTGTCATTTAAGAGTNCTGAAACTGTTTGTTTGTTTGTTTTTTTCTAATACATCGTTTTTCACGCTGCCCTTATCTTGTCCAGATAACTGCTTCTTTGTCATTTAAGAGTGCATCCAAGTCTGACACAACTGTATGCAGACTTATATTATTGGGAGATTGGCTTTCAAGTTACCAGTCCAATGACTGACAACAGATTCAGTAAGGCCAGGCATGACATCAATTAATATTTTAGTTGAGAGTTCTCCTACTACTTCACTATAAGGGAGAAATAGCCTTTCAAGTTCACAAATTAATACAGAAAATGAATCTGCTTCCGAGGTAAAGAAATTGTCATGGAATCTTGAGAAGGTAATAATGAAAGGAATGCTCCTAGATGGATCTATTGTATTTCACATTGCAGCAGCCTAGATAACCTCAAGCAATCTGTGAAGTCTGGTCGTGAATATAAAGCCAATGTGCATTAGAGAAATACTTTGCTGCTGAGAGTGTAATGTCTTTACAGAGAGAATTGTATGGAGCAGAGTCATTAGTGCTCTACATTTCTGAAGTCTTTGTCATGCTTAATGTTTTTTGTGTATTCTCTTATAATGCCTGAGAGCCTTGTTTGCTCATTGTTTTGCAAGGGTGGCTTTGATCCACTGGTTTGGGTTCATTTGCTTTGTCACAGCCTAGACTAAGCACACCAAAAGCCTGATCAGTGCCATCATTTTAAAGCATTTCCCTCTCACTGTTTGATGGCCAGCTTGGAGTCAAGGATAGTAAAATATTCTCTGCCTTTAAAAGCAAGCATTGAAGTGAGGTTCCTCTCTTTCTACCCCCACAGTGAAGGGCAGGTCTTAGCACCTCAGTGCTCAGATTTAATGAGTCACACTTTCACAGCTCTCTGCAGTTTGGAATACATGGACAAGAATATACCCTGAGGTTTGCAGGCTTTCAAGTGAAAGAAATATCAATTCTCTTAGGGTTGCCTAAAGCCAAGTGTAGAAAAAAAAGTGTGTGTGTCTGGGAGGGTTTTGATCCTGATCACTTTCTCAATAATTTTTATCTTCATATTCTGCTCTCATCTCCTCAGAATATTTGGGGGTTTTAGAGAAAAAAAAAAACAACTAGGCAATTTCCTCTCCAGCCCTACAAATGCCAAAATGCTCACTGGCAGAGGTAGTCTTGGATCCCTGGGAAAGGGATCATCTCCTCAGCCAGAGCAGAAGCCCTTAGAACTGAAGGGCTCCATGCTGTGTGCTCAAGAAAGAAGATAGGAATTAAGAAAAAAAAAAAAAAAAAAATTAAAGTCTCTGTGACTGGAATTCAATGCAATTTTTTTCTGCCAGAAATACAAGCACTTGAGTGCTTTCATAATAATGAGAATGGTCCTGAAGGCACCTGTCAACTTCCTAAAAAGAACCAACCCTAAAAATAAAATCAGGAGAACTTAAGACATAATAGAAAAATCCATAGAATATACTCAGTGAATTTAGATGTTTATGAAAGGTGTCAGTGAGTGAAAAAGAGTGAAACAGTTCATTGATGGACTCTGGGCTTCTTTAAGCCATGGCAGGGATTTCATTGTGATAATGGACCAAATTCTCCAACTGTCTGGAATAGGAGAGGAAAATAAAACAGATGTTTCCTTAGCCGAGTTAAGACTAGAAGATACACAAGTAAAGATCTAAATAATTTCAAATCTCATTTTTTATGACACATTTGTGAATTATTTTTATTGTGCAGTTGCAATTAGAGAGCACAACAGATGGTAGGGGTTCAGTTAAAAAAAAAAATAAAGAAAATATTTCTTTTCAAAGGCGATGGTGCCAAGGATTTATTTACTACATCTGAAAGGTGTTTCTCACTTCTCTCTGTAACTGAAGTGTTGCTCCACTGGTATTAAATGGAAATGAGGGCAGACCTAAGGGCATGGCTGTGCTTGAATCTGTGCATCTGTACATCCATTCTTAGTGAGTCACAGCACTCTGCATGTACCTTTTGTTATTTCCTGATGAAAACCTCTCCACAGTGTCAAATGTGATGAGAACTGTGGCAACTGCACACCAATGCTCAGTTTGAAGGGAGCAGGCAGCATTCTGGCCAGAAATCCCATGGCTTGCTGAAACAAAATTGTGCTGCTGCCACTCTACTATTCCTCTGCAGGGTGAAGGAAATACAGGTGGTTTCAAGAAAAAGCCTTGCAGTCAGGAATGCACCCTTTTCTGATCACAGTGTTCTATTGAAATAAATGCCACTGAGCGCAATAAATGAGACAAGTGCAACAGCTAGAGATTTCCATGACCTCACATTGATTCCACACATCTTAGCCAAAGATCCTGAATAACCCTGTACCCGAGTTCTTGGGTTCCTAAAGTTGGAACTAGTGCCTAGTTGGCTGGTGGAGTATATAGTGGGATATCACATAAAATCAGATATGCCTTTGCAAATGTGTATGAACAATATAGATTATTTTTTTTTATGTTGCATATTACTGTGTACACTCAGAAATACTGTAATATTGGCAATCTGTTCTGGTGTTCCTGATTTTGTATTAATATTATTAAAAATGCACTTATAGTTAGCTTCCAAAAGTCAAAAGAACTGTTTGCCAAGACCCCAGTTGCTTGGTCACAAAGCAGATTAATGGATTATGTATTAAGCACTTGTATTTTTAAATCCTTAGTTCGGGTTGTACTGTTGTCTTTGTTTGGTTGCTTGTGTTTTTGGGGTTTTTTATTTCCAAATCTTTTGCCTCTTACTGTGATAAAATCTTAGAAAAGTACCTAAGTTCATACTGTGAGCAGACATTTAATGACACTTAAAAAGTTGAGGCATGGTTTCACCTCCCACTTCTGTTCTCTTTATGCCAGGAACATATTTTGCAGATGAATGGCTCTGGAATATAGCTGTAGGTGATATTAAATAAATAGGTAGAGGGGCATAGCTTATCATAATTCATCAAAAAATTTTGCCTCTAAAGAAGGAAACACAGTTGTTGAACAAAAGGCATTTGGCTGTAAAATCACTGAAATACTATTTGCCAGATGTGAAATTAAAATAGTTATTTGTGTTGTTCACTATAGTAGCCAAGAACTTTGCACACTGCAAATTCACAGTCTGCAAAAATTAATTTCTTACACGTGCAAGTCATGTTTCAATTTTGGGTGTGAAACATGAGTGCTGCAACATGTGAGGGGTTCCTATCTCTACTGTGAGGAAAAAATAAATTCTTCTGTTTTCCAGATTTGGAAGAAAAGAAGGACGATAAATCGTACCTGGCAAAATTTCCTGTAAGTAAAGTATCACCTCTCCCCAGACTCAAATACAGAAATGCACACACTTGGAGGTCAGACCAGCAACAGGCTGGTGGTACTGATGTGGAGGCTGTGGGCAGACAAAATGTTCTCAGTTCTGAACCTCGGTGAAATTTGTCACTGGATTGATGTCTCCACTGTCACTTCCTGTGGGACAGGACTTTGCATGGTGAGGAATCCTTGTGCTCTGCAGGTACTTAATGAACTCACATAAATTTGATGTTTTACCTCATTTTTATGTTTCTAGAATAATCTGCATATGTGTATAGAAAAAAATTTGTACTGCTTAAGGTAGCATAATTTAGCTTGCATTATGAATCAGATAGGGATGTTCAAAAACAAAATCAGAACCTGAATAAACCACTGTTATTGCCATATACAACACTCTGTAGCAGTGATTTACAATGTCACTCCCAAATCTGTATTATGACTTTTGCAAAATTCCTTTTCAAAGTCTGTACTTTGCAATTTCAGCAACAGCTTCTTATGCACACTTCAAAAACAATTTCTCCAACACAATTTTACCAGCTTTTTTTTAAGAAAAAATGCAATGCAAAAAAAACCCCAAACCAAACCAAACCAAACCAACACCCACTTTCAAATCAATTCTTCATATTTTAATAGAAATCTAAAATTAATTTCTAAATTCATGTGAAATTCATGTGTAAGACTCAGACAATTCTTCTTTGCTTTGCAAGAAAACAAAAAAAGGCAAACCACTAAACACTCAATGCTTTATTAGCTGAGCTGTTTTCACTGTGTGGACTCACTGAAAACAATCCAGCTGATCTCATGTTTCCCTAAATAAATGGCACATGTCACTCCCTACAGTCTTCTTAGAAATATTTCTGATTTTTAAAATGGGGTAGAAATTCTACTACTTTTTAGTTTGCATTGTTTGGAGGAATTTTGCCATAAGCTGTGTTAGTCACTGCAATAATAACAAAATATTGTCCAGAGAGACACAGCTGGCTGATTTCTGGTGAGTGCCACTTCTCCAAATGTTGAAAAGTGGCCATGGTACTGAAGGTACAAAAAATATATTAACTGCTGAAGGAAGGCAAAAGCTAAAATGATCCATTTGGCAATAATCAGAGCTAGAACAACCATGGAGACTTCATCTGAGTGTGCAGCTGGCACGGCAGGATAGGAGTTGGGTAGTCAATGGCTGATTACTGACCACCTGTGCATCACATCTGCCTCCTCCTCACCATGGTAAATACTGATTTTCAGTATGAAGGATGCATTTGAAATGGAATGTAACACTAGCAATCTCTCAGCACTGATTTTGAATTGCTCCTTGCCTGGCAACAGCTCATGGAGGTGCTGTTATCTGTGGCTTAAAGGTGGAAGGGATGAAAGGAAACAGGATGAAAGAGCATCCCCAAAGCCCAGGATGGGCAGGTACTTCTGGCTGTGAGGTGAAGGCACAAATCCGTAGCCCGGCTCAGAAGCTGTGATATGAAGCAGTGGGAGCACAAATTATCTGCAGGGCAAGGTGAGAATTTGATTGTGCAGCACTACAGAGAGTTTGCCTGCAGAGTTTAAATTACCCAGCATTGCAGAAAGTGAGGTTCGTGACCAAGGGTTTGTTGGTTTGAGCTATAACTGTACCAAAATTTGCTATAGCTCAGCAAAAAAAGGAAATGAAGTTTCTGAAGTCCAAAGCAGGCCTTGCTCCTATGAAAATAAATGATTGAATGAAAGAGGAGGAAAAAGGAGTTTATTAATCTGACCCCTGGAAATATTGATATGGCTGGATATTTTAGATTTACTAGAGATGCATCTATGAAACAGGACATAATAGAGGTTAACACAAAGCCTAATTTAGCAAATTAACAGAAGAGAAACTATTTGATTAAATTCAGCCACATTGTACTCTGTTGACTTTAATATACGATGACAAATTTCATCTAGTGTGAACAAAATAAATCCCTGCAGTTCTTCAAATTACTGTTGTCATAACTTCTCCAGTGAAACACTATGAGAGGTTTTTGCAACTCTTCCCCAGCAAATGTCAGAAAATCTTTCCTTGCTAAGTGCTATTTCCATTACACAGGGCCCACTCGGCTCATATTCAGCTACTCTCCATTTCTTCTCTGTGTTTTATTTCACCAGGCAGAGTAATACAACTCATATAAACCTAAACTCTTTCACTATGAATGAATAAATAGTGAGTGTTTAGAGAACCCCAAAGATACCTTCAATTGTGTAAAGAGGCAAAACACCACACAAGCCTAAATAAAAGTCCATCAGGAGAACACAGTGTGTTTGTTTGCTGCTGTCACATTTACAGTGGCATCACTGTAGGTTTCTGCATGGACAATCCAAAGAGGAAAAAAAATTATTCAGGTAAACTGAACACAAACACTGAAATGTCTTTATTTCTGTGCTATGCTTTCCATATTCACATGGTACATTATAGTAATGATCTCTTTTTGTATGAGTGTCTGATCTATCTCCTCTCATCCTTCCCCTTCCTTTTGTGCTGGCTTTCCCGCTTTTATGTTTCACTGGATATCTCTTCACCCACTCCTCATTCTCTGCTTCCTCTGCCTACATATACTTGAAAAGATTCTCTTTTCTCTTTCTCCCTGTAAAAATAAGTTAAATGTCTTGCTGATAAACTTCAAGAACGTTTAGAACACAGGATGTAAAAATCCTGCACACAGATCACTGAATAACTCCACAGCTAAAATCAGATACTACAAAGAACAATGTACCTAATATATTAAAAACAAACAAACAAACAAACAAAACCTTTAACATTAAAATTAAGTTCAAATTCATCAGAAGTTCCAATATTAGGAAAATGAGAAATGCAAAATCTAAAACTTTGAAACACACTATGTCCACCAAGACCTGAAATTAATAAGAAATATTAATATGATTAAATCGTTATCAAATTATTTATTCTTTCGCTTACACAATGCTACAAACATCTTCAAAAACAAATAATTGATTATACACAGCAACTGTGTCAACAGTTACTTAGTTTCTGCCTATGTACAACTCATTGACAGAAGTCTCCAGTCAAATAATTTTGAATTTTATAAACAACAGACTGTCTCTGACCACACCTTATTTGTTGTTTAACAGAAAAAAAAAGCACTTTTACAAATATAATATAATGTCAAAATGTTACATACAATTCTTACTTTCTATTTCGCAAAATTCACCATGCTGGGGAGCAAAATCATGCTAGTTGTGGTAGACAATTCTGTGTAAAAACAGAGTTTAGTGTATATTTGATATTTCACTGAATCTGCATAATATGTTTAGTTTATGAAAGTGTTTTCCACATCTAAAATTCATGGGACAGATGAAGAACGTGTGAAGCCAGCTGTAAATGTGTGGCCACCTCATGATTTTCTCCCTGGATTTTAAAATTATTTATTTATTTATAGAAATCCTCTTAATTTTTTTCTCATTTTAAGTCAAATTTAAGTGCTTTCTTTTTTAATGATGATGAAAACATAATAGGCTGGGCATCCACAATACTATGTTTACAGAAACTCTGTCTTTGCAGAGCAGAACTGAGCATTTACCAATAGATATACACACAAAAAAAATTAGCAGAAATCAATTCCAAGACTAGATTTTTTTCATAAGTGCCCTCCTGCTGGAGAGCTTCTGCATTAATAGACTAGAAATGCCAGTGCAATTACAAAGGGCATCTTGACTATTCATAATTCCAATTATTTTATCTCATTAAAAACTATGCCAGAACAGATACTTCTGTTGTTATTCAAGTCTAGGACTAAATGAAAAAAAAAATTACATTCTTCTATTATAGGAATATTTTAGTGAAAAATCTCGCTCTTTTTATATTTTGATTACCTCTTCATTCAATTTGCATTTTCATTGGCACTTCTAACATATCTACTTTGGTTCTGTTTTCTGTTTTGTTGTTCTGTCTGCATTTCATTGAATTGTTCTATATGAAAGGGTTGTTTTAATCAAGCACATAAGATTTGCTATTCATTACTTTAATACAGCAATATCAATTAGACAGTAATACCTTTTCAGTAGGGGTGTATTTTGAACACCAGTTTATCTGACTGAGACAAATATTTTGCTGAGCATCCCTATCTCCTTCCGTTTCAGATCTTGTTTAATACCACAGCATGTGCTAAGCTCTCCTCTGTATTTTACAGGTACAAAGCTGTTTCAATGCAAATAGAGAAGCTATTTGTGCAATTGAAACAGAAGCATAAATTTTGCCTAAAATATCCTGGAAGAGATTTTACCTTCAAAAGTCACCTCGCAAATATTTGTATTGGAATAGTAATTTGTGTTATAGACTTCCTTTTCTTGTCTCCTTAATTTGTTTAATACATAACCTAGGGAAGACCCAGAAAGGAAAGGCGAGTTTTGCCTTTGTGTACATATATTTTGAGAGAGAGAGATAAATTGAGGTTGAGGTGTTCTTAACTGCATTTCAGAACTAGTGACAACAGCAGCAGTTTATCTCATTCATCAAGGGGTGAATGGGTGCTTTTCTCTAGCCACTGCAGGTTGTCTTCCCAGGTGCAGTTTCATTTGTTATCATAAAAATATAGGGTGGATTAATAATGATTTTCTGTGGATGTTACGCAGCCACTCTCTCAAATTCTCTTTTAACAAGGAAAGGCTTGTAAAGTGCAACATCAGCTCTATGAGCCATGCCAAAAGAGATGGTACTGGAACTACAAATGTGAAATTGATGATCCTTCAGTTCTGACTGTGGCTTAGCAGGATGCTGTGTGCGCTCTGAGACCACTCACGGCATCCATCCCTGGGATGGTCCAGGCAGTGTTGCCTACAAGGGCCAGAGAGTGGAGGAATGGAGACACTGGACTGTCCCAGCCATTCACAATTAAATGCCTGAACATAGCCTCAGGTGCTCTCCAAGTGGGACTCTTGAATTTGTCACTGAGGAAGTTGTATTTCTTTGAGAAGAAATCTATGCAGCAGTGGGGGAAACGTGTTGGAAAATTAACTTTAGCACAATAACGTATGATCCCTGTATTCATAGTTAATTCTTAGTTTTTTGTCATACAGAACTTAGGACAAATATCATGGATTACTGTGGCCTAGTATTATCTCCCTGCATCTGTAACTAATAAGTCTTCTGCCAGCTGATGCTTCTTTGTTTACTTATATCAGTAGTTCATACGTACCAGCTGACATCTTAGATTTGAGAGCAGGGTTATGTGTCAGGCCAAGAATGAGAAGTACGTTATGACCTGACCAGGTATTTGAGATATTGTCAAGAAGAAAAGATTCATCAGAAGGTCTGGAACAATATCCAGAAAATTCCATGGGCAGACACAGGGGAATGCCTGCACTAGGGTGATCGCAGCGAGCCATGGGCATCTGGGGTGGTAAGAACTGAGCAAAGCTACAGCCTGAGGAGATTCTCCTTCCTGGCTCATCTGAAGGTGTCACTGAGGGCATTTTTTGTACTTTTTGGACAGCTTATAGTAAAATAAAACACATTTGTCTTCTTAGATGTCTGAAATCCTGAAAATCCTGCATTTAACATTTTACAGGTTTGTTATGCACACACAATCAAGCTGTCTTTGCATCTGTTTGCTGCTTCCATCTGTGGGAGCTTCATTCTATTATCATGTACATTGAAAACTAAACTCCCTGAGCAGGGATTAGTGAGGGTAAAACCAGGTATTTGTTCAGTTGGTTAGGGATTTTTAATTTGTTTTTGCCAATTTACTATTACATTATGCACTGGAGATTCAGATCACAGCAAGGGTAAAGAGGAAGATAGGTAAAAGAGCTGAAATCTGTAATGCCTAACAGAGATTCAATGTAGTTTGGGGGGTCTTTTTACTAACCAGCAATGCAAACATCACCATCTCAACTGGTTGTTGTTGTTGTAGTATTTTTTTAGGGCTTTCTTAGTAGAAGTTGGAAAGAAGGTGATGCTGCAGAACAGCCTCCTGCAGCCTGAGCACACCCACTATGCAAATTATGGAATTCAGAAAGCTGTTTTCATGTGTTTTGCAAATCATGCAGAAATGCACCAATTGCCAAATATACTTGAAGTCCTCTCTGTCACTCCCTGGCATGCTTCAGTCTGGAAAAGAAAGGACTGAGTAAAGAAAAGAATGCATCAAGATTCTACACAGCTCTGAAAGTGACAGAGTGAACAGAGATTTGTTGTTCCCTGCTCCTCCAAAAGAGGATCTGAAGAGGTGACAGATGAACAAAATATTCCCCAAAGTGCTCTTTCAACATTTTATGATTAACCTGGGAAATATCTTGTGTCATCTGTTGTGAATGCACTTTTCTCCAGCCAAATCTGTGGGTGGAAAATCCATCAATTGTTGTTACCCACAATGATTTCTCTGTAGGCTCACTCAGAGAGTTCACTGGACCCTGGGAGGGCTGTCAGAGAGAGATCATTGCATGTTTCCTCAGCTTGCCTTGCTCTGGTATCTTCTGCGTTAGGCTCTCACTTTTGGGGAGTGGAGACTGCAGGTGGGGCACATCAGCCCCTTGGTTTGACTCAGAACAGAAGTCTTTGTGTTTTCTCCTCTTCCCTGCCAGTTTCACAAACATTTGCCTGACTTTTCTTCAAGTCAATCTCTGTTTTGATCTACTGAAATTATGACAACAGTCATATGGAATCCTTCCACCCCACCCTCCTTCCCCCCCAAAAAAAACTCCCAAAACCATGAAGTATATCTGCAATGTACCAGTCTGTTTCTGGAAAGCACTGGTGTGGCAGACATGTCCTTGAGGGAAGCCCTTCATCTTCCTCACTTTCTTCAAAACTCATTCTGTTCTGCAGGTATCATGTGCAAGGTAATTGATGATGGCAGTAAATGCCAGCCACTGTTTGCCTTTACACCAAATAAAGGGTTTTATTTTGCAAGCAACAGACAGGCCAATATTCTGAGAAAGCTGAGTAGGTTTTATGGTTCCTTAAGAGACATTTTGCAACATATTGATAGAATTACTTAAACTACAACACAAACAGAAACCAGAAGTCGTGTTACTGAAGGCTGCCCTCTGAATTTTTAAGCTGCACAAATGGAACGCAATGCATGAGGCTGGTGGATCAGAGAAGGAAAACAAGCCAATGCCTTTGAAAGAGCTTCACAAAAGTCATCACACCTGATAAGGATGATATTTCAGTGATGGCTTTCTATGTGAAAAATGAATGAAACCAGATAATTTGGAAACATGTCTATAGATTAAGGTTTCCATTTTGGGTAGTGTGTAAGTGTGAATAATATTGTTACTACTGAATTATGGTTACTCCATAGATCAAACTCTGGCAGATTTTGATGTTTCCAAAGTTATCAACAGATGTTAATCACAGATCAGGGAAACTTCAGTCCTGTGTTAACAAGTAAGACACTTCAGCCACCTTTCATGCATCATGAGGATTTCAACAGCTCCAGCTTAGGCTTGTTATTTTCCAGTGTAAAGCTAATTCTGTGCAAACTGTGGCCAGCACTGTTCCACAGACATGTAGGGTGCCATGAAACCACCTCTGTTCACAAGCACCCATCTCTCAGTTCCCCTCAGGGGAGAAACAGCACAAACTGAAATCACCCAGGGAATCATGTGCATTCATTTATACACAGATATACACATTATGCATATATACACCCCATAGATAATATATATTTATATAGTGGCACCTGCACTCTGTGCTGATCAGTGGTACCATACTGGGCAGCGCCCTGGCTGTCTGCATTTGCTCTTAGTTCTGCTCTTCACTCCGTGAGCTTTCTTTGCTAATGATGCTGATGTTCTTTGCCACCTAACAAGGCAATTCCTGCTCTCTGAAAATGCATCTGTTTCCCTTGGCAGCTGTGGGAAGCCAGAAGTGTGCTCCTATTTGCTGGCCTCCTGCTGCCCAGGGATGCTTTGTCCAGTGTCTTTGTCTGTGTACAGACCAATTCCTGCTGCTGTTGGGCCTGCTGGCCTGACGATGATAGTTTCTTTTTATCACAGAGAATCTGTGAATTCTGTTCTAAAGCCCTCATTAGGACCTGTTGTATCTTCTCATTTTCCCTTTTGAGCATTAAGCCCGTCCCTGTAAAGCTGTTTCTGTTATTGTTCCCTCAAAGTTTTCTCTTTCTATTTCTAATGAGCTCCTGTCACCATGTGGATATTCCTTTGCAAATTAATCAGATCCTGGCTCATTAGCTCAGTCCCCTTCTCTGTCCTGCATGGTGGCATGGCCATTCTGCAAGCACAGTGTGTTGGCTCACATCAGATGCTGAATATAGAAATAAATACACTCAACAGTGTCTGCATCTGTATTCAAAATTATTGTTTTATATACATTAATAATTCCTCTCTTTCTGGCCTCCCAGACACCCCTTAATGGTTCTATTTTCATCCTTCACCCTTGATAAATTCATGTTACCGTCCAAACCAATATTCCTTCATAAGTTATTACTCCATAACTCACCTACTGGTCCTTCTCTTTGGTCTGGAAAAGAGATTGAATTGCTAATTACCTTCTACTGCAGTACTGGAAAGTATTTCCTCACCAATATCAATCTTTCCATGGGAGGGGAGGAAGGTAATGATACAATTATAATCTCACCTAATATTTTGATACCAAATCAGAATGATATCTGTTTACTTCTTTGAGGCATCCCCATTTCTCTGAGGGAACTCCATCATGTCACATTATTGAACCACCTCTGCACTTACCAAGATTGTGGCCCCCAAATCAATCAGTATTTATGTCTCCAGCTGCTTGCACCAATGACAAGGAATGTCCTCTGACAGTGCTGGGGCACAAAGTTACCTTCCACAGGTTATCTGACAGGGCCTTCTTCTTCCTCTGCTTCCTGCCTTTCTCTTCATTTGACACTTGAAAATTTTTGTATTTTTGGAAAAATACAGGATATATTTTTTCCCCTTGGCTAGGGTGTAGCACTGTGGGAGGCTGACTGGCAAGTCTGAGCTTCACAGGAAACTTGTTCCTCAGTTTGCTTCACTTTACTGCATCTCCCAGAACACCTGGCACAGTAATACCTGGCAGAACAGGCTCCTCAAAACAAGCAAACAAACAAAAAATCTTTAGAAAGCCTGAGGTTATCATAGCAAAAAACAGATGCTAAAATCATAATTGGAAATTAGGAATTGCTCAGTTCTGCAGTCCTGGTGGCACGTATTTGTAAAAGATCTTTTTCCCTCTTTCTGTGTTTGCACACTTGTTTAACAAGGTCTTTCTCCTGAGAATGTTAACTATAAAATTCCAAAGGAATAACAGATTGTTTGGGTTTTTGCACTATTGCATTAACAATTAAAAACAAAAGAGAACAAGTAAATCCACGAAAATGCCTGATGTAAAGCACAAATAGAATAAACTTCAGAGAGTGCTGCCAAAAATCCTAGGAAACAAAACCACATATTCTATTAAAAAACCTAATAATTATTCTACATTAAAACCCCAAGATGTTCCAGGAGAGAACGTGAGTACAACAGTGCTGCACAGAATTATATGCTTTCTAGCTCCCTACACTTCATGGGCAATATTATTCTTTGACCTAACAGTTGATTCACAGATGTTTTTAAAAACATATAAATAAAAAAAAGAAAGAAGTCCCCCCAAACTAAAAACCACTTCTAGTTCAGCTGAGAACCTCAGAAGAGTGTGTGTGTAGCTTTATGACAGAGGATCTGAGTGTCTTTCTGAGTCTCTATTCACAATTGGGAAAGATGAACTTTAAAATGCATTTTTTAACAAGAGAAGCAGTGCTCTAACTGATTTAATCTGCTAAACTCACTCTAGTACATGCATAACTTGTGAAAATTGAGAATTTTTTTAGTTGCTGCTTAAGGTTAATAAGCCTATCTCCATGAATGGAAAGCACTCTGTGTTTATTTACTTCAGAAAGACAAAAGAGACAGTTGACAAGGCCTTTTAAACTGAGACCTCCATCCATTAAAAGCTCTATAAAAGCCCTTTGAAAATCCTTCAGGAGAAATTAAATAGGAAGTGTTTGTCTCCTTCAAAACACAAGCTTCTCTGTTTAGATACAAGAGTGTTTTTTAAAAAATTAAAATAATGCTTACAGTTTTGTTTCTGGAGTTGAACAGAGGTAGCAGTGAACATTAGGTCACATGTTCCTTGAAAAAGGTGTTAAATTTCCATCATAAATAGTCCAACATAACAATTTTCACACTCTTTGAAGGCAGTGAAAGAAGAAGTATCAGGTCTCTGTAGAACATTCTTCCCTTAGTTTGTTTTCAAGTCCAGTCCTGCTTGTCATTTTTGAATCATACATATTCCTACAAGAGAGCTTTTGCAAGTGGAGCTTATAATAGTTCAGAAAAAATTTATCTGTACACCATAGCTTTTGAGTTGGAAGACAGTAATTTAAAAGGTGTAGAATTATATCAAGAAGCTTGTTTCACTTCCATTATTGACAACTTTATTTCAACTGGTGTGTTTATTTACCTTTTTCTATTGATAGCTTTTTATGTTGTTCAGGCAGCAGACTCCAAGCACAGAGCTGCTATGCTGCTACTTCCACAGCAAAAAGTTTACCACCGTCTTTTTTTTCCTGTTGTTTTTCTCTGTATGACCAAAACAAAATATAGATTAAACCATGAAGAGGTCAGGGGTTGCAAAGTCCTGTCCTTCAGTTTCAACCTCTGTGCTTGTAAATTTTTATGCCAAATCAGGAAAACAAGCGTTGCAGTATGTAGAAATTTCTTATTTGATCTCCAGCTCTATAATTCAAAATAGTTATATTGTATGTATTTGATATTCACCGAAACTTGGTCTATGCACAGTTGCTGATGAGAGGAGTTAACAATTTCAGCTGCATAAAGCTCTTCTGGCAATCCTCACCCTGCAATAGAGAAAGATTTGCAAGGAGCTGCTGGTGAATAGAATATATCCTACTTATTAGAATGAAAATATACAGGTAAATTAGAAAACCCTAAAATGTGGTGAATAAAATGCATCACCAAATAAATTATGATTAATAGAATAAAAATTAAATAGTCCCATTTTTATTGAAACAACAAATTTTATTAGGTCTGTTGTGATACCCACTATTGCATTTTGTATTTAGAAGTTTTACTTAAAAGTGGTGAAGCTGAAGCTGACAATGGTCAAATTTCTCATATTTCTGCCTGTTTTGTGTTTTTCTATCTTTTAGTGAAGGGAAATACAACTACTGCCCTTTCCATGTGCTGGTGGATATGTTCAGAAAGCCCCTCAGGATGGTAAGCTAAAGAAGGGACAAAACCAGCCCATGTTCAGCTGGATCCTAAATATGGTGATGTTTAAAATGGGTATAAAATTCCTAAGCCAAGGCATTAAGCATCCTCATTACTCTGATTTGTATTTAGGACTTTAGCCTTTCAGGAGGTTGACCTAGGACCTCTCCTTCTTTCTCTTTGTTCTTGTTTCCACTAGGGAAAACTACAGAACCTCTGGCACTTCCACCTATTTAAATTTGGTATATTCAAAGTAGTATTTTGAGATTAATAGAAGAAACTTATGCAAGCATTTCAGTTTACCCAACATTTTGAGTAGAAGCAACATCAAACCTTCCACCCTGCAAACTCTCTGCACTTTAACTGCTCTCCTAAAACATAAAGCCCCAGTGCAGCTCTAAGTCTTCACTATCCAAGACTAAACAACTCCAGTTAGTGAATTCTGCCCCAAATGCCAAGTTGGTATTTGGGGCAGAATTCAACATCTTCCACAGGAGACAATGTAGAACATTAAAAAAATATTATGTATAATATTGAAACTGTATTTATTTATTGTAGCAGATTAATTAAACAGGAAAACCTGTAGACAGATGATGATGAGTTATGGCCTGCTTAATGAAAATTATTGCTGTGCAATTAGCAGTATTTTTGAAAAGCTGTTTTCCTGGCAAGCGAAATCATTTTGACACTGCCACATTCTCTCATCTTGGGGTACTGGTAGATACAGTATTTTCTTTTCCCTGTTAGAGAAGTACCAGAAAATAAAATGGAGATTCAGAGTTTGTATTTGTAGAGTAGTGCATTGCTTGGCTAGGAAATCACAGCCATGAGGTCACTCTAATTATGTTACTCTGTCAAGAAATAACAGAATAAAATCCCTATGGATTTTTTTCTTTCAGCATTTATGCATGAGTGGTTTGGTAGGTGAACTAAAAGCTCATTATTTGTTCAAACATACAACTTCTTCTGTCTGAAAAATAAAAAGTAAAATAAATCACAGACTAAAACAGATGTAGAGTTTAATTCTTCCTTGAGCTGGCAGCTAATTGTTTTCCAGGAACAGCACAATGACACCATCTCTTTGTGTAAAATGTCTTTTGAAGCAAAGTTTGCATTTCTTTTGCCGGTGTATTATTTGCTGGAATACATTTTTCTCACTCAAACAGGGGAGTCCTTTATATTACTGTGTGAATTGCAGTTCATGAAGAGATGGAGGTAATGACATTAGATTGGGAGAGGACAGGTTTATATTAGATACGGGGAAGAAATTGTACCTGTGAGGGTGGTGAGGCCCTGGCAAAGGCTGTATGGAGAAGCTGTGACTGTCCCATCCCTGGAGATGTTCAAGGCCAGGCTGGATGGAGCTTGAAGCAACCTGGGCTGGTGGAAGGTGTCTGGGCTCCTGTTTTCACTCTGGCTTTAAGCTGCTGGTGGCTGCCAGTCTGTTTGACCGTGTTCATGCAGTGAACTCAAAGCATGGATATCTCACATTGAGAGTGCAGATGTGATACTTCAAATGACTTTAAAAAACTTTTTAAATACTGGAGTATTTTAACAGATATTTTTTTTTGCCTAATTTGTGAGAGAAGTGGGAAAGAAACCCAAAAACATTAACTTCTGTTTCCTTAATCCAACATATGACATTTCTTTGAGAAAAAAATAAGCATTCTGTAGAAACCATATGAAGGGATAAAATGCAGCATGATTCTGTATTAGAGGTGCATACTCCCTGTCTGAGTGTGGGACAAGATTAAGGAAGAAATTGAATGATCTCTCTGTTTGTGTAAGTGTTTGGTATGTTTTGCTATCACAATTTTTACTTCCAGATAACCACATGTATTTTTATAAATGAAGCTCAATGTGCATAGAGTTCTTTCCCTAGAACTGTGATCTGTGTCAGGGCTGGGCCCTCTGGTCACAGCTCTGTTCTCTGCCATGCTGTCTTCTTCTACTGGCACAGACAGTTCAGTTTACACAGAACAACTACTTGATTAACATTATAAACCAAGTAATAATTAAACCAAATTGAGTTCATAGTTACCTGACTGCTTGACAGCTACTGTCTCAGCTAAAAAAGCTGAAACAGCTCAGGTCATGACAAGGCCAGAGGTGTCCTGAGGCACTGCTCACCAAAATTTTTTACTGGGCTGCATTTTCGTATCTAGTTTCAAATGTACAACCAGAGAGTGGAAATAACTCAATCTGGGCAGAAAGACACCTCCTTTATGAGTGCCAGGTCAGAACAAAGGAGAACAGAATTTTGTGAGAAACCTCTTTCATCAGTTTACTTAGATCTGCCTTTTCTTTTCTTTTCTTTTCTTTTCTTTTCTTTTCTTTTCTTTTCTTTTCTTTTCTTTTTTTTCTTTTCTTTTCTCCTCATCTACAGTAAGTGTCAATTCACATTACATAAATTAGTTTACTTGCCTACTGTGAAGTTTAGTGAAGTTAATTATAGCCTTTTAATTTCTAATTACCTAAATTCATTTAAGCTGTTGCCTACTCAGAAGTTATGTCTTGCTGCTATTTCAGTGACATCAGTTGAGAGTAACTTAGACAATTTGTTGTCTTCCTTGAAATTGTGGAACCTTTTCTTGCCTCCATTCCAAAGATTTTCCCAGGAATCTATGGTTATATCTGAACACTGATGAGAAGTGAAGTACTAGCCTCTTAATATGAAGAATTCCTAGAGTAAAACCAACTAGCAGTTGGCTTCCTCTTTTTTGTCTTTTTAATTGAGATAAATTTCCAAAGTAAAGGTTTGTTCAGCCTTTTCTGTGTTATGTTAACGCTCTGCTTACTCCACATAGTCAAAGAATTACAGTATAACTCAGATCTGAGGGATCTGTCAGCCACCTCCTTTCAAGTGGAAATCCTGAACCATCTTTTTACTTCTCACTGTTGACAATAACTATTTTGAGTTTTGTTTTAGTTTGCCTTTTTTTTTTTTTTTTGGTCTTAAATGCTTTGTCAACACCTGAAGTTAGCAATCTTTCCTGTCCTTCTGTTCTTTCACTTGTCCTTTGAATCCCATTCTAAACTAGTTCCATGCTTCCTCATTCAGCTCTCCATGAAAGACTTGCCTCAAACACCCTTTAAACCAAGTAAAAATGAAAAACCTAAGATAGTGGAAGTGAGAAAAAATGGATAAGCTGGGACAAGCAAAAAACATCCACAGCTGAACACCTGTTCCATACCTTGCACTATGACACTGGCAGTTCAAACTCCTGATTCTGTAAAACAATTCCAGAATCTCAAGTTCTGGACCAGAACAGGATTATGAAATCACATTAAAAGATGCAACCTAACAACTTTTTCAAGAATGCTGTTGCTTTGTCAGCAGGCAGGACTTTCTTCATTTCTCCATCTACAAATATCCAGTTTGTTTTCTGAAGTCACTGCAGTGATCACACAGATTCCAGGCAGTTTTCTGACCAATACAGTCTGGGAGTTATTAGCTCAGGCTTTGTTGTACACCTTTTCCATCACGAAATTCCACTAAGATTTATGATGCTTATGATATTATTGATCATGAGGAATACCTTTCTCTATCACACACTGTGAGAGCCACCACAAGGTATCAGTAAGAAGTCTTCTCCTCCACTGGAGCCACACAAACCAGGAAACACTAGAAGCTGTGCCTGTGAAGGCACAGGATGTTTGCACTGGCTGCAATGAGGGACACAAGGGATAAGGTTCATTAAGCCCTTGTCACAGCACTGCTGTCTGAAACAATACTGCTGTTTGACATCTCTGTTAAAAGGTTCTGACATTTTAATGCTATCCTGCATATCCATCTTCATACATATTGTTTGCCTCTCTCCTTGAGTCAAAATAGCAATTAACTTCCAGCCTGCCACACAACAATGTACTGAGTTTTAAAAATCCTCAAAAATGTTGACTAGTTAAGTCAAAGTGCCAGTGCTTGACATTGATTTAGACCGACTTCATGTACAACCTGCTATTTCCTCAGTAAAAAGTGAGACTTACTGCTTACCTGCCATTTTCACCTTGATTATTGGTATGCTAGTTTGTATAAATTGGTTTGTCATATTTATGTCACACTGGGATTTCAAATACTGAGTTTATTTCCATCTGAGCTGGGAATAGCAGAAGGAGGGCATTTGAAAAAAATAAAACATGTTGACATGTCACCAGTAAAGAACCTGACAACTATGTATAAAGCAACTTCTTTTTCCAGGTTCAAAGGTCCTTTTGATATGCTTTCCAGACCTGAAGTGCTTTAGGTGGGGGATACAATTAACATCAGTAAAAGATGTATTTCCATCTTGTTCCATACATTTCCTATAAAAGGAGAAAGTTTGTCTTGCTATGGATAAAAATTTCCTCTGCCTCTGGTTCTTGGCCTTGAAGAAGATACTTAAAAGTTGGTTTATTAGAAGTCCTGGTCTCAAAAAAAACAAACCAACCAAACCAAACCAAAAAAAAAAAAAA